>CAUYSK010038861.1:0-38596 GCA_963575035.1 Avahi laniger
AATGTGCACCACCCAAATGATGGACATAATTGAAACTCGGACTTGGGGAGGGAGGGGGGGGCAAGGGCAACATATGTAACAGAAACATCTGTACCCCCATAATATGCTGAAATAAATAAAAAAAAAATTAAAAAAAAAAAAACAAAACAAAGTGGAAAAAAAAATTCAGCTGTAATCAAATAAGGCTGCATTCAAGAAACTTCAATTAGATATACTTAAAAATGTATAATATTTTATGAAAATCTAACTACTATGTACTTAATAATTTCAAAAAATGAAAAGTATTTGTTAATTTTAAAGTTAACTAACCTTTTAATGACTTTGTTGTGTCTGCTTTTTATTGGAAAGCATGTGAATATTTGGTTGCAGCATGTAGGTCCACAGTTTCTGCTGATCCTCTAGATGGGTATCAGTGATTTGTGACTTTAAGGGCATCTTGATTTGGGTCACGTAGGACAATGTAGATTTGTAGCAATAAGTGGCTGAAAAGCAAGAAGGCATTTTTGGGGCATGTTGCCAAAGGCATGGATATTCTACTGCATTTTTATTTCAATTGTATCTTTCTTAGCAACAATGACTTTAAAATGTCATCTACTGAGAGCTCAATCAATTCCATCTGTAGTTCTTTAGGTGCCTTGATTATGTCAACTAGCTGAGGCTGAAATGCTAATTAGAGTGTGATGTCATGATTCTTAAAGTCAGTGAATCTTTCATTGTATTCTCCAACTAACAGGTCTATAATAGCTTCATATTCTTCAAATGATTTGCATATGTCATCCTGCTCATCAATGACCTTTGCTAACTGGGGAAAATGTTCATCTAAAATTTCTTTTCAAAGAAGTGTTTTGAAAAAAGATAGCTTTTTCCAAAATGCTTGGATTTTTTGGCACTTATCATATGTAGACTTAGTTTTACCTTGCAAAGAAATATTCATTTTGATTTGACATTTCACACAGAAATGCCACATTCTTATAGAAATCTTGTTTTGATAATTCACACTGCTCATTCTGTTCTTCATAAAATTAACTATCTCCTCTTACAGAGAGAAAATTTCGGCTAACACCTGTCCCTGCCATGGCCAACGCACTTTAGAATAATAAGGCATAGCCACACTGAATACGTCATCCTTCAACTTTAACATGTTATGAAACTGATGATGCTGTGTTGCATTTGCATGAATATAGTTAACAATACTTATACCTTGTTGCAAAATGTCACTTGAAATGTAGCTTTAGCACAGAGATTTTGCTGATGCAAGATACAATGAAAAGAATGAGAGCATCTGGATCTGTTAATACTTTTTTTTAATCTGTGCAAAAAACCCTCCATGTTTTCCTGTCATGGAAGGTGCACCTTCTGTACACACACTAATTAAATTTACCAAATTGAGTCCAACTTCATGACATTTATCTTGAAAGTTGTTGAAGGTATCTATTCCCTGTGTTCTGTTCACAAGAGTGCCCAGAGTAACTCTTTGTAGCAAAGAAAATTTTCTGTTATGACCAGAATGAAGTATAAAACCTGCTCCAAGTCAGTAGTATCAGTTGATTTATCCAAATCAATTGAATAGTATATATTTTCCCTTTGAAGTATTGCATGAACTTGCTCTGCCGATCAGTTATGGTTCTTCTTAAAAGAGGCAGTTGTTTGTACTTTGAAAAGTTATCGGGGTCTAAGCATCCTACAATTTCGACAGTGCATTCTTCCACAATTTCTACATCACTGAATGATTTTCCTTTTTTCCCCGAGTATAAAGCTACTTTATTATAAGTTGCTTCAGTGGCATTATTTCCAGGTTTTATTGCTGCTTAAAAGAACTTTCTTTTGCTTTTCATCATTTAATTTCTGCAATATGACTTTTCATGCCTCTCCCTCTAATTTAAAATGTGTGGTCTTTATGAGTGTTAGAATGTTGATGAGCATTGAATTTCTTGTACTTAATGTTACAGTATTACAAAGCAAAAAATCATCTTTAACAGAAACAAGATAATATTGCAATTCCCAATCCTCATTTAAAAATCTGTTTTCTTCCTTCAGCATTCTCTTGGTCTTCATTGACATGATTGGTTGTTAAGCAGAATTAAAAAAATACTGTTGAGCTATGCAACCATCCACAAATTCCACTTCAAACAAAAACGTCGTGCACTATTGTCAAGAGCTGATAACAGACTGCGTACTCAATCCCCATAAACTCTTGCCAATCAGCCTCATGCAGTAGTGGTGCCAATCAGGCAGGGAAGTTAGAACTAAATCATGAGCTTAGCAGCTGTCAAGTTAACCCTTATGGCTTACTGAAGTTCCAATTGTGCCAGTCAATCTGGGGGGTTCTGATTATTCCATGCAAATGGAAACCAGAAGTGAGCATGAGTAGCTACATTCATATCACATAAAACAGGATTTTATGTAAAAAAACAGTTAAGAAAACACAAAGAACATCATTATATGATGACATAAAGAGATTAGTTCAGCAAGAGTATATAACAATTCTCAATACGAGGTCTGTCCAGAAAGTATCCAGCCATTGTTAATATAACGAGAACAGTTTGCCTGACATCAGAGTAATCTAGCAGCCAAGGAGAGTAGACTGTAATGCGCATGCATAAACAATGATGACTTCACAGTACTGGCCACCAGAGTGCTAGACGCCACTGAGTGTGTGACCATCGCATTCGAAATGACTGAGTAGAGCAATGAATCTGCATCAAATTTTGCGTTAAGCTTGAACATTCTTCTGCAGAAACTACCCAGATGATTCAGAAGGCTTTCAGGGACAATGCAATGAGTGCAGTGCAAATAAAAGTGTGGCACAGATGCTCCAAAATGGTTGAGAATCTGTTGAAAGTGATCCACATTTTAGAAGGCCTGCAAAAAGCAGAACACCTGAGAATGTTGAACGTGCGTGAGTTACGTTAAGAGATGCTGGGAGAACTGGGTGAGGTGCCACGGTGTCTACTTTGAAGGGGACTGTGGTGTCACTGTCCTATGTACAGTGTTTCTTCTATCTCCTTCAATAAATGTCTGTATTTTTCATATTACATGGCTGGATACTTTCTGGACAGACCTCATACATATGCACCTAACACTATATCACCCAGAATTACAAAATATTACTAGATGTACAGAGAAAGAGACAGACACTCCAATACAGTAATAGTGGACAACTTTAACACTCCATTCACAGAATTAGTACATTGTACTTAAATTGAACTTTAGATCAAATGGTCCTAACAGATATTTATAGAACATTCTACGCACCGACTGCAGAATATACATTCTTTTCATCAGCATATGAAACATTCACTAGGAGAGACCATATGTTAGGCCACAAAACAAATCAACAAATTTAAAAATCAAAATTATATCAAGTATATTATCAGACTACATTGACTAAAACTAGAAGTCAATTTCTAAGAGGAACTTTGGAAACTATACAAATACGTGGAAATTAAACATGATCCTGAATGAGCATTGGCTCAATGAAGAAATTAAGATGAAATATTTTTAAAAATTCTTGAAACAAATGAAAATTGAAACACAACATACCAAAAACTGTGGGATAGAGTAAAAGCCATGCTTTAAGAAGCCATGCTTCCTTCTTTTAAGAAGGAAGTTTATAGCATGAAATGTCTACATCAAAAAAGTAGAAAGATTACAATTTAACAAGCTAACAACATACGCCACAGAAATTAGAAAAAGCAAAATAATCAAAACCTGAAAGTAGCAGAAGAGAAAAACTAACAAAGCCTAGAGCAGAATTAAATGAAATACGCAGACTTTAAAAAATACAAAGGATTAATGCAATGAAAAGTTGGTTCTTTGAAAAACAAAATTAATAAACTGCTGGGTAACCAAGAAAAGAGAGTAGACCCAAATAAACAAAATCAGAAATGAAAACGGAGACATTATAACTTATAGCACAGAAACACAAAAGATCGTCAGAGACTATTATGAACAATTACATGCTCACAAACTCGAATATCTAAAGGAAATGGGTAAATTCCTGGAACCAGGATGAAAGAGAAAACCTGAACAAACTATAGCAAGTAGAAAGATTGAATCAGTAATAAAAAAATCTCCCAACCAAGCCCCAGACTAAATGCGGCCACAAATTCTACCACATATACAAAGAAGAATTCCTGAAATTGAAAAAAAATTGAGGAGGATGAAATTCTCTGTAACTCATTCTATGAGGCCAGTATCACCCAGATACCAAAACCAAACAAGGACACAACAAAAAAAGAAAACTACAGACCAATATCTCTGATGAACACAGACATAAAAATCTTCAACAAAATACTGGCAAATCAACTCCAGTAGCATATCAAAAAGATAACACAGCATGATCAAGTAAGTTTTGTACCAGGGATGCAAGGATAGTTCAGCATATGTAAATCAATGAATATGATACATCACATAAACTGAATCAAGGATAAAAAAAAATCATCTTGATAGATGCAAATATGCCACTTGATAAAATTCAGCATCTTTTCATGATAAAAACCCTTAAAAAACTACACACAGAAGGAACATATCCCAACATGATAAAAGCTACATATGAGAAATGCACAGCTGATATCATACTGAATGGGGAAAAGTTAAAAGCATTTCTCCCACCACTCCTATTCAACATAATACTGGAAGTCCTAGCCAGAGCTATCAGGCAAGAGAAAGAAATAAAATGTATCCAAGTTGGAAAAGAGGAAGACAAATTATCCCTGTTTGTTAATTATATGATCTTATGTATAGAACAACCTAAAGATTTCACCAAAAAAAAAAACCCTCAGATATGATAAATGAATTCAATAAAGTTCCAGGATACAAAATCAACATGCAAAAATCAGTAGCATTTCTGTACACCAATAATAAAGCCAAGAAAGAAATCAAGAAGGCAATCCCATCAAAATGGCTATAGGCTGGGTCTAGTGGCTCACACCTGTAATCCTAGCACTTTGTATAGGCTGAGGTGGGAAGATTGCTTGAAGCCAGGAGTTCAAGACCAGCCTGGGCAACAGCAAGACCCCACCTCTATAATAGCAAAACAAAAAATAATTAGCACTGCCTGTAGTCCTAGCTACTCAGGAGGCTGACACAGGAGGGCCACTTGAGCCTAGAAGTTGGAGGTTGCAATGAGCTATGATGATGCCACTGCATTCTAGCCTGGGCAACAAAGCAAGACCCTGTCTGAGAAAAAATAAATAGCTACAAAAAAGAAAAAACAACCTGGGAGTAAATTTAACCAAGGAGGTGAAAGAGCTCTACAAGGACATGTTTACAGCCAACAGGTCTTTGACAAAGCTGACAAAAACATACACTGGAGAAAGGACATCCTCTTCAATAAATGGTGTGGAAAAACTGGATTGCCATATACAGAAGAATGAAACCGAACACCTATTTCTCACCATGTGCAAAAATCAACTCAAGATGGATTAAAGACTTAAACATAAAACCTAAAACTATAAAAATACTAGAAGAAAATATAGGAAAAACTCTCCTGGACATTGGTCTAGGAAGAATTTATGACTAAGACCTCAAAAGCACAGGGAACAAAAACAAAAATAGACAAATGGGACTTAAACTAAAATGCTTCTGCTCCACAAAAGAAATAATCAACAGAGTGAAAAGACAACTTGTAGAATTGGAGAAAATATCTGCAAATTATTCATCTGACAAGGGATTAATATCCAGAATATATGAGGAACTCAACAAATAATCCCACTAAAAATGAATAGATCTGAATAGACAGTTTTCAAAAGAAGACATGCAAATGGACAAAAAGTATTTGAGAAAATGCTCAACATCACTCATGATCAGAGAAATGCAAATCAAAACCACGATGAGATATCTTATCCCCGTCCAAATGGCTATACTTAAAAAGACAAAAAACAACAGATATTGGCAAGTATGCAGAGAAAAGGGAAGGCTTGTACACTGTTGGTGGGAATGTAAATAGTGCAGCCTCTAAGGAAAACAGTATGGAGATTTCTCAAAGAACTAAAAATAGAACTACCATTTCATCAAGCAATCCCACTACTGGGTATCTACCCGAAGGAAAAAAAATCAATATATCAAAAAGATACTTGCACTCACATGTTTATCACAGCACTATTCACAGTAGCAAAGGCATGGATCAATTTATATGTCCATCAATGGATGAATCAACAAAGAAAATTTGGTATATGTATACAATGGAATACTATTCAGCCATACAAAAGAAATGAAATCATTTCTTTTGCAGAAACATGGATGGAACTGGAAGTCATTTATCTTAAGTAAACTGATCCAGGAACAGAAAGTCAAATATCACATGTTCTACCTCCCAAGTGGATGCTAAAAATGTGTACACATGGATATAGAGAACAGAATAATAGATAATGGAGACTCAGAAGGGTATATGGCAGTGGATGATGAGAAATTAGTTAATGGGCTTTGGGTGATGCGTACTCTAAAAGCTCTGACTTGACCACTACCCAGTCTATAAATGTAACAAAATTGCCCACGAACCCCATAAATTTGTATGAATGATAAATAAATTAATAAAGTCCTGTTCAAGCAGATCTTCTTTTCTCCTCAATGATTTTTTTATTCCAATAAATTTAGGGGGTATAAGTGGTTTTTTGTAACATGGATGAATTTAGTGGCATCTGGGAACTCATCTATTGACTCTTGGTTGGCAGAAGCTGCTTCTCTTATTGACATTTTATGAGCCAAACCTCTTTCTAAAATTATCAAATGATCCTCTGTTCACATTAAATTCCCCAGCTTTGATCCTTCACCTTCTTTTTCCTTTAAGTTGTCATATAATGGCTTCACTTTTTCTCAAATAATATTAGAGTCTGTAAGTATGCCTTTCTTACAGCAACCCTGCAAACACATAAAAGCTGCATTTTAAACACAAGATAAAAAGTTATTTTGCAAAAAGTGTAAAGTTTTCCTGCAAGCTGGAATAGCTGCAGCAATGACTTCATGAATTTCCTTTCTCTTTTTTTCCACAATCATGGTTACACTGGATTCATTTATCTTGGTGGGCAACTGTGGCTGCAGACCTCAATCTATGGTATATATCAAGCAGTTTAACTTTTTCTTGTAATATCATGACTCTTCTTTGCTTCTTGGGAACAGTTCTAACATCACTAGTGCCACTTCACATGGGTCTTGTGGTGTTATTCAAGGTTTATGGTATTGCACTAAGCATGACGAAAAATACACAAGAACTGCAAGAGATCACTTTATACTGCAGCACACAATTTACTGGAGAAAGGAACTGCTCAGAACTGCTCACACAGAGATAATTACTGTCACATGGCGTTTTAAGTGGATATTTGCAACACTTGCGCTCACTACAACAGCAACAGGAGGTGACTGCAAAATTATTACAGTAGGGCTGGGCATGGTGGCTCATGCCTATAATCCCAGCACTTTGGGAGGCCGAAGTGGAGGATTGCTTGAGGCCAGGAATTCAAGACCAAACTGGGCAACATAGCAAGACCTCGTCTATACAAAAAAAAATTTAAAAATTAGCCAAGCATGGTAGCATGTGCCTGTAGTCCTAGCTACTTGGGAGGCTCAGGCAGGAGGATCACTTGAGCCCAAAAGTTTGAGGCTGAAGTCAACTATGATCATGCCACTGCACCCAAGCCTGGGCAACAGAGCAAGACCCTGTCTCTAAAAAAATAAAATAAAATAAAAAATAAAAATAAAATTATTACAATACTACAGCATATACTACAGTTAATTTTGTGCCATTAAGATTTAATACTGCATCTTTACATTTGTTTACATTTCTAACTGCAAATTGTGCCATGTACGGTCTCTGTTTACATAAGTTTTGAAAAGTTTTAACAACTTTTTATCATAGTTTTATGTATATTTCATGCTGGTAAATAAGACAGACTAGTATCTACATAAATTTTATGTATTCATGACATACCCAACTTTTTGTTAATTTCTTAGAAATTTCTACATTATGTGGTTCATTTGAGTTTTTTCAAATTGTCACAAATCTGCACAAAAAATTTCAATATATTGATTGGTAAAAATTCACGTATAAGTGGACCCATGCATTTCAAACTCATGTTGTTCAAGGGTAAACTGTAAATTGATATACTAACGATATACAATCGACAGTATATAAAGTGTCTATATGTAAACACCATTACCAACAATCTCAGATATTAAGTGACCTGCTCAAGATCACACAGACTAAATTTCAGATAATTATCAGTAATTATCATATCACCTATATACAGCTTAATAGCTTGTAAATTTGCACTTATGAAATTCTGAATAAAAGGCCATTAGCCTTTTACTCCTCTACTATTTAAAAAAAAATTCTGAGTGAAGGGTGAAGAATTATCTATGTAACAGGATTCAACTTGTACCCCCTAAACCTATTAAAATTCTTTATAAAGGAAAAAAATTCTTCCTGGTTGAGTTAAAGTTTAAAGGATAAATGCAAAGTCCTTAAATGAAAATGAAGTTAAATATTAACTCAAAAATAAGAGTAAGGCCGGGCGTGGTGGCTCATACCTGCAATCCTAGCACTCTGGGAGATCGAGGCGGGCAGATCGTTTGAGTTCAGGAGTTCGAGACGAGCCTGAGCAAGAGGGAGACCCCGTCTCTACTAAAAATAGAAACAAATTATCTGGACAACTAAAATATATATATATAGAAAAATAATAATAATATATATTATATATATAATATATATTATATATATATATATATAGAAAAAATTAGCCGGGCATGGTGGCGCATGCCTGTAGTCTCAGCTACTCGGGAGGCTGAAGCAGGAGGATCACTTGAGCCCAGGAGTTTGAGGTTGCTGTGAGCTAGCCTGATGCCACGGCACTCTAGCCTGGGCAACAGAGCGAGACTCTGTCTCAAGAATAAAAAAGAAAAAGAAAAAAAAGAAGAGTAAAAATATCCTTGAAATTTAAAGACTATTAAGTCATTTAATCAAGATTTCAACTTTACATATTTCCTAAACCTATCACCTTTAACTGAATATATAGAAACAAACAGTAATAACTAGTTTGGGGGGGTTGTTTGTTTTTTGTTGTTGTTGTTTTAGAGTCAGGGTCTCACTGTGTCGCCCAAGGTAGAGTGAGTGTCACGACTTTAGTTCACTGTAACCTCAAACTCCTGGGCTCTTGAGATCCTCCTGCCTCAGGCTTCAAGTAACTGAGACTACAGGTGCATGCCACCATGTCAGGCTAAGTTTGATTTTTGTAACAACAAGGTCTTGCTGTGTTGCCCAGGTTGGTCTCAAACTCTTAGGCTCAAGTGATCCTCCCACCTCAGCATCCCAAAGTGCTGGAATTCTAGGATAACTGGGATCTTACCACTACATTTCAATTGTAGAAAACCAACTGATTACCACTGAAATAAAATAAAATGAGGTAGTGATTCTTGATATTCACAACATTTTTTGACCTGAGAAATTGAAATCTGATCTTGTTTAATAAGATTTCTTTTCCTACCTAGTGATGCTAAAATAGACTGGTTCAAATATCTGCTTCTGAGATTAAAAGAAGTAAATTTGCCCTGGATGCTCTATCTTGCAGGCCGGCTGGTGCACCGCAGGGTCATCTGAAAAAAAAAAGAGAAAAAGAAAAAAGAAAAAAAACTGCACATGTCCTGAACATTGCCGGCTTTGCCTTCCCCTAGGTGTTGCTGAAAATGACAGGCTCAAATTATGAAAGCAGCAAGAAGAATTTCTCTGAGGAGGAAATAGATGATGAGGAAAGTGTGATTTTGACATTAGTTCGATTTGACGAATCAAATATAGAACAACAATTGGAATCAACAACTCAATGTGAATACTGATGGCAAGAAAATAGAAGTTTTTCAGAGGCTTCAGCAGCATGCTTATCCTGAACAGAAATATGATGTTCCTAAAACATCAAAGGAGGCCAGAATACTGCCATATTCAAGGACACACAAGACAGGGACCAAGAGAGCAAAGCTTCAGGAAAGCTGCAAGACAAATGAGAAAGCAGAAGAGACTAATGTTGTTGAAGTGATATTGTCACCTCGACAATCTTCGTTGGCATCCTGGGGAAGGATTGCTGCAAGAGCTGCTCAGCTTAAGGCTGCAAATTCTTGTTCTATTCCCGCCTCTGCTGAGGCCTTTTTGACACAAGCCTTTGGCGTCATGTGATGTGTCGTCCATGGCGAAGCTCTCCCAGCAGACACAAAGGGTTGGGTTCGCCTGCAGTTTCGTGCGGGTCAGGCCTGGGTGCCTGCCACTTCCAGGAAGATGATTTCTCTCTTCCTGTTACCAGCTTGCCATTTCCCATCCCCGGGCCTGGAAGATAATATGTTATGCCCTGACTGTGCTAAGAGGAATAAAAGGATAATGAAAGCATTAATGACAACAGAGAAGAAGAAACAACCTTGTTTGAACACAACGTAGGAATCAGAATATGCCACCTCAAAATATTAGAGAAAGGTGGTTCTATTTTCAGAACATGTAACCTAATATGAAGGAATGGAAAAGAGATCATGTGAAGTAATCTTTGTGATCCGCAAAACAGAATCAATGATTAGGACTCCACAGTGAAGATGGTTGACTGGGTCACAGGCTCATCAAAAGAGACTCTTTGGGGCCTGAAAAGCCATTAAAATAAAGTTGTTGCAATTGAGGAAAGAAAAAAAACAAATATCTGCTTTTTCCTATAATGTACTATGATAACATGTGGACACTGAAACTCAGCATATCAATACATAGTAATGATAACTGAAAATGAAAACTTTATAAAATACTTTGATCTCAATATATTTACGTCTCCCCAAAAGATGAGGGGTTTTTTTTTCCATTTATACACATGAACTCAGATCAAAGGTCTCTAAGAGGACAAGGCAAAACCCATGTTAAAATAAATTGGCGTACATATCCTATTGGATAACACATTGTCATTAGTTGCATATTTTTCCTACTTTGCGTACTTATTTTTCTAATGAAAACAAAACTATCAACAAAATATATGCTGGTATTTCTTACACTGAAAGACATGACTTCCAGACATCACATCAACACTTTGAAGTAGCTGACACCAACAATGTGGGACCTCATAACATTTACCCTAAAAGATAAGTTGCCTGTGCTCACCATTTTGGGTCAAGGTAACAATCTTCTTTCCTGCTCTTTCTTACTTTTGATAAGCTGTTTAAATTTATCGCGTATCCTATTACCATCGTTATCTTAGTCTCCTGCCTTTGTCTAATTCTAAAAATGGAAAAATATTTTAAGAACAGCATGGAAAATACTATATTTGAAAGGACAACAAAATGTGAGCTAAGTGAACTTGAAGCTACAAAAAGAATAATGATATCAAAAATTTTTAAGGTTTGGAATAATTCCATAATTTGTAAATATTTAATGATGAAAGTATGTGGTTTTCTCAAGCTATTAGTACATCATGGATTTAAAAATCACTACCAAAAGATTTTCTGTTCAGTCTAGTGCTCTTACCAGTAAGTAGAAGTCATTAAATAAACTAGCAAGCTTATGTTGTTACCAGTATTACTCTTCCATGTAACTATAAAGATTTTGCCAAGAGCCATCTTCATATATTTTTTCCTTTCCTCATAAATAATCTTGGGTTGTAAAAGTAATACATCACTGCTCTCTTATGAGAAAACTAATAAAAATTACCCAAAAATGCAGACTTTTCATTAATGTTTACCTTTTAAAAAGACAAAGTCACTAAGCTTATATATAAAATGTCAGATTAGTAGATAAAGGCATAAAATGTAAATGTTCAGTTCCTTTTTACATTTTCGTTGACATATATTAGGTTTGCTTTCTTGGTCTATTTCCCATTGTAATTATTTTCATAAGCACTGTCGCTGAAATTCTAGTATAATATAGAACTCAAGTGAGTTCAACAGAGATTCATTCATATAACTATCCTCTAAGAACAAAGCTTTTTTTTAAAACACCAAAAACCTAACACTTCTTAAAGAATTATGTTTGGGGGCTTCCTAAATCGTTTAAAAGATCAATATGAAAAATTCTTGTAAACAGTTCAGTTCTTACTGGGCCTATGTCCTTTTAACTTAAAAGGCTTTATAGTATAATTGCTCTGTAAATATCAGAATTTTCCATATCTTGTGCAATATACACAAAGAAGTCGTCAAATGGCTTATCTTGTACTTATCAACTTGTTTATTTTTATACCTCCAAAAAGCTGTATTTTTTTTTTTACAAGAACAGCTGCTACTTTGTAAATATTTTAATGGTTTCTCTTAAGTAGAGCTGTCAGTTTAACAAACAGTATTATAAAAGATTTTCATTCTTCCATGTGACTGCACATCTTGAAATGTGTTTTACCTTGAAAATCCTTTGGAGATTTTAGACTGGAAAGGATACCTCCTTTGAAGGAATAAAGCCAACAAATGAATAGATAGACTTAAAGAATAATGTATAAGATCACCAGAGAAATACTGCCATTTATTTTAGAAGACAAATAGTAACAGCAGTAAGTTCTCTTAGTTCACTTCTCTTCTTTTGACTCAGGCGATTTGTTGAAATGGAACAGCACTGGCTTTGCGCCAGACGTTTCAGGTATGAACCTTGATTCTTTTGCCACTTAATAGATATTGGTTTAGAGCAAGCCAATTAACCTCTTTGACCCTCAGTTTCTGTATCTGCAAATGGGGTAATGATACCTACCTTACAGGGTCATTATGAGAATTAGAGATAATATATGTAAATGACCTAACTGAATAAAGGTGGCAATTATTATTCTATCCTACCTACCTAGCAACCAGGAATCTCCCAATCATTCTTTAGTCTTTGTCCTTTAAATTTTTATTCACTCAGCTTATCTCTTCTTTCTTTTTAGTCTACTTCATGGAATTCAAAGTAAGAAATATTTTAGAGATGATCTAATTTAGTGCTTTTGTTGAACAAATGAGGAAATAGAAGCTCAGAGAGATTAAATGACTTGTCTAAGATCACAGATAGTTAAAAATGAAGATCAAAATCCTGTTCTCCTAAGTTTTTCACTGTTTCCCTCTTTTTCTGTGGAATGGAATTTGATAAGGCAATTCTATCCTGAGTCTGAAGGAGCATATATATAAGATAAGATAGCAAAAAAGTAGTTCAAGAGACAAGAAAAGGAAAAAGATTAAAGAAAAAGGGATAGGGAGAGCTTTTCCCTTTTGTTCTAGGGCAGGGCTCAGCACATTTTGTAAAGGACCAGACAGAAAATATTTTAGGCTTTGCAAGTCTTATAGTCTCTGTCTCAGCTACTCAACTCTTGACACTAACACAAAAGCAGCCTTAGACAATATGTGAAAAAGAAAAAAAAAAAACAGTGTGACTGTGTTCCAATAAAACTTTATTTGGAGATAGAAATTTTGAATTTCATATAATTTTCACATCTAAAAGATGTTTTCTTTTGATTTTTGCCAACCATTTGAAAATGTAAAAACTGTTCTTAGATTGTGAATCATACAAAACCAGATACCGGGCTCTATTTGGCCCATGGGCTGTAGTTTGATGACCTTGTTGTAGAGCAAACTCAAATGCTTCTAGGCATATAAGCCTGATGATAAATGGAACAGATACTTGGCCCTGGTGCCAAGTAAATAACAGGGTTTGATGGGGATTGGGATGCAGTGGAATGTGCCTACCCCACTAAAGTGAGAAATAGCCATTATGGTTTAGGAGATTGCTGCTCTTAGGAAATAGAGGCCAAGTATTGCCAAATCTTTTGACTTTTCAAAAAGAAGCCAGAGCTCTGGCTTTTTATGTTAAATCTCCCAATTTCTAAGTGTTCTAAAATAATTCAAAATAATTGTTAAATGCTATAGTTCAAACATCTGTAAAATTAATTTGGTACATGGACTATCAGTTTAAAAATCTTTGTTCTAGGAAAACAAAGCAAAATTCTAGGTAATTCATGCTTTCAAGCACTTAAATTTTCCCAAGTCAGTATCTTTCAGCCCAAATCCTTCCCCTATTCACCAACTGAACACAAAGTTGACTAAAATGTAATAGGTCACTCAGGCTATAATCTACTCTGTATCTTACTCCCACCAAAATTCTGCTTCTTTGTAGTTTAATACATTAAACTTTGTTTAGTAGATAGCACCAAAATACTAGTAATGTCCAGCACCTTTCCTGGAATTCAGTAAGCTCAATATTATATTTTGTAAATAAAACCACAAAATCATAGCTATAACCTAAGACTACCAAATTTAAAATAGTTAACACAAATTATTCTTTTCTGTAACTCTTTTCTTCTGGTGACATTTCCCAAAATTACAACCACATTAAATTGCTGCTACTGTGGATTTTACCTTCATTTTATCCTCAGTAAAACACAATTTAGGCATATTTACATGTATAAAGTAGCAAAAATAAGTCCCTTCGTATCTTCCAATAACTTTTCTTCTCTACTGCTGTGTTATTACTATTTGTTTATTTCTTATTCCCTCCTCTCCCTGCCCTGCTAGCAAACTATAAGCTCATTGAGGACAGGGATTACATCTTCATCTTTATATACCCCAATCAGTAGAGCGATCTGCACAGAGCAGACCTTAAATAAATGTTTGCTTTTATAAATGAACAATCAAACCTAATTTTCACATTTGAAAATGAAACCATCTGGAAACTCCATTTACTGGTAAAGATTCATACATTATCATTTTTGTTTTATGAATAGCAAAGAAAACAATTGGCCCATGTAATGGTATTCTGGAAAATAAGTATGATGATGCTACATTTTTCATCCTTAAAATAGTACTAACATATCCAAGCAGAATTTATTACAGAAAGTTGTGATAAATCTAGAAATTAGGTAAGTGGGTACAGTACTCAGGCAAGTATAAAACCAAGAATAGGGATGATGCTTGGAAGGGAGGAGAGTTAATTGCATTTTGCTTGCCTAGCTCCCCCCTTAGGACAGAAGAAATAGAGTGAAATTTAATTCAAGCATTCTAGCTTGTCTGAGGGCTGCTTGAGGGACTGGTATCTGTCTTGCCTGGCTTGGGGCACTGATAAGAATAGCAGTGGCATAGTTTGGGTACAAGATTGGAGAAGACTGAAAACAGAGGTGAGTACATTAGCACACTGGAGCAACAAAGACACTGAAGTTCTGCAGACAGACTCCAGGGGAAGCAAGAGATTAAGGGCATAAGAATACATCAGAAACAGAAAACTCTTGAGATGATACAGGAAAATAAGACAGTCAAAAGCACCCAGATATATTAAAAGCAAATGCACAACCTCAAAGAAGATGCATCCCCAGAAAAAGTCTTAGAAGTTCCAAAACCTCTATCCAGGCTGATTGGTAAAAGTCTTCCCCTAAACAAAATCATTCTATAAAGACTGAGAAAAGTGGCTGTTTCTTCAAATGCTCAAATCTCAACAAAAGACCACAAGGCATACAAAGAAACAGGGAACCATGGCCTGATCAAAGGAATAAAATTAAGCTCCTGAAACTGACCATAAAGAAATATAGATCTATAAGCTGCTTGACAAATAATTTATAATAACTGTCTTAACGACACTCAAAGATCTAAAAGAGAACACAGAGAACTCACAAAATCAGGGAGACAATGCATGAACAAAATAAGATTATTAACAAAAAGAAACTATTTTTTGAAAAACAAATTATAAGCTTAAAAAATATAATTGAACTAAAAAATTCATTAGGGGGGTTCAACAGCGGACTTAAGCAACAGAAAAATCAATGAACTTAAAGATAGCACATTTCAAATTATGTAGTCTGAGGAGTAAAAAGAAAAAAATGAAGACAGTTAATAGAACCTAAGAGATTTATGGGACACCGTCAAGCAGGACAGTATATGCATAAAGGAGTCTTAAAAGGAGGAGAGAGAGAGAAAGGGACAAAGAACTTATTGAAAAAGGAATGACCACAAACTTCCTAAGTCTGAGAAAAAAAATGGACATACAAATTCAAGAAGCTCAATGAACTCCAACTTATGATAAACCTAAAGAGACCTACACCAAGAAACCAAGACACATAATCAAACTGCTGAAAGAGACAATCTTGAAAGTCACAAGAGAAAAACAACACATCACATACAAGTGAGCCCAATAAGGTTATCATCAGATTTCTCAGTATAAAATGTGTAGGCCAAAAGGAAAGGGATGTTATAGCAATGAAAGAAAAAGCTATCAACCAAGAATACTCTATCTGGCATAACTATCCTTCAAAAATGAAGAAATTAAGATCTTTCCAGATAAACAAACGCTGTTTACTCAATACCACTAGACCTGCCCTGCATTAAAGAGAGTCCTTCAAATTGAACCGAAAGGATGCTAGACAGCAACACAAAAACATATGAAAGCATAAAGTTCTCCAGTAAACATATAAACAAATATAGAATCCTATATTATTGTGATTCTGGTGCAGAAATCCACTTTTAATTCTTGTATAGACTCTAAAAGAATAAAGCACACACAAAAACTAAATCTATGTTAATGGTTATATAAGATAGAAAGATGTAATTTATGACAGCAATAACATAAAGGGGTACAGAGTTATAAAGGAGTGGTTTTGTATCCAATTGAAGTTAACTTGTTATCAGTCCAAAATGCTGTTATAACTTTAAGATACTTTCTGTAATTGCAATGGTAACCACAAAGAAAATATCTATACAATGCACACAAAAGGAAATGAGAAGGGAATCATAGTATGTCACTACAAAAATCAATAAAACACAAAGGAAGACAGTAAGAGAAGAAATGAGGGACCCAAAAGCCACAAGATATACAGGAAACTAGTAAGAAAATGTCAATAGTAAATCCTTCCATATGAGTAATTACAATAAATGTATACAATTGAACTCCTCAGTGAAAAGACATATTGGCAAAATGGATTTAAAAAACAGAATCCAATGATATACTGTATACAAGCACTTTAGATTTGACAACACATATAATACAAAAGTGAAGGATGAAAAAAGATATTCCATGCAATGGTAACCACAAGAGAGCAGAGGTACCTGTGTTAGTGTCGGGCAAAACAGACTTTAAGTTAAAAACTGTAACAAGAGACTAAGAAGGGTACTATATAATAACTATAGGGTCAATTCACCAGGAAGATATAGTAATTATAAATATTTATTCAAACATCAGAGCTCTTAAACATAAGCAAACACTAACAGAATTGAAGGAAAGCAACACAACAATAGTAGGAAACTTCAACAGCTCACTTTCAATAGTGGATAGAACCACGAGACAAAAGATCAATAAAGAAATAGAGGACCTCAACAGCACTATAGACAGATTAGACATGACAGACATACACAGAACAACCACCCAACAACTACAAAATACACATTCTTATCAAGTGCACATGGAACATCTCCACGAAACAAGTCTTAACAGATTTTAAAAGATTGAAATTATAGAAAATATCCTTTCTGTATACAATGGAATGACACTAGAAATCAACAGAAGGAAAGCTCAAAAATCCACAAATACAGGAAAATTAAGCAACACATTCTTAACCAATGGGTCAAAAAAGAAATCACAAGGGAAATTAGAACCTCTTTTGAGACAAATAAAAGTGAAAACACAACAACATATCTAAACTTGTGGAATGTAGCAAAAATAGTACTCAGAAGTTTAAGGCTGTAAGTGCTGACATTAATAAAGAAGAAAAATCTCACATCAACAACCTAACTTTACACTTTCAGAAACTAGTAAAAGAAGAACAAACTAAACTCAAAGCTAGCAAAAGGAAGAAAATAATAAATATTGGGGCAGAAATAAATGAAATAGAGAATTGAAAAACAATAGGAAAAAAAATCAACAAAATTTAAGAGGTTGTTTTCCAAAAATATCAACAAAATTTACAAACCATTAGCTAGATTAAGAAAAAGACTCAAATAAATAACATCAGAAATGAAAGAGGGAACATAAAAACTGACACCACATAAATAAAGAGGGTTATAAGAAAATACTACAAACAATTACATGCCAACAAACTGGAAAACTTAAATAAATGGATAAAATCTTATAAACATATAATCCACCAAGGCTAGATCATGAAGAAATAGAAAATCTGAACAGACCTACAGCTATTAAGGTTATTGACTGAATCAATAACCAAAATATCACACAAGGAAAAGCCCAGGACCTGAGGGCTTTGCTGGAAAAATTTACCAAACATTTAAAGAAGAATTAACATCAATCCTCCTCAAACTCTTCCCAAAAATTGAAAAGGAAGGAATATCCCAAACTCATTCAGTAAGGCTAGCATTACCCTAACAACAAAGCCAGACATAGAAAAACTACAGACCAACATTCCTGATAAATGATGATGCAAAATTTCTTAATAAAATACTAGCAAACCAAATTCAGCAGCATAGTAAAAGAATTATATACCATAATCAAGTAGGATTTATTCCTGGAAAGCAAGGATGGTTCAACATATGAAAATCAATGTAATATACCACATTAACAGAATGAAAGACAAGAACTACATGATCATCTCTATTGATACACAGAAAAGCATTTGACAAAATTTGACATTGTTTCGTGATTTAAAAAACACACTCAGCAAACTAGTATATAAGGAAACTCCCTCAACATAATGAAGACTATATATGAAAAGACCACTGCTAATATACTCAATGGCGAAAAACTGAAACTCTCTCCTCTAGGATCAGGAATGAGACAAAGATGCCTGCTCTTGCCACTTCTATTTAACATAGTACTAGAATGTCCTACTCAGAACAATTATGCAAGAGTCATAAAAAGGAACCAAATCAGAAAGGAAGTAAAATTATCTCTGTTTACAGATGACATAATCTTATATGAAGAAAACCTTAAAGTTCCTGCTGAAAAAAATGTTAGAATAAATGAAGTCAGTTTAGGGACCTAGGCTCTTGGTTCTCTAAAAGTTTGCTGAAAAATCACTGACATGAAACAGATTGATTAATAGGAGAAAAGTCATCAAATTTTATTTAACATGTATACACAGGAAGCTTCAGAATGAAGACTCAAAGGTACAGGGGAAACTGTCCATTTTTATGCTTAGGTTTAACAAAGTATGAACAGCTATGTAAAAATATGACCGGAAAAAAATGGTTTAATTGATTGATTGGGGAAACCTAGCAAGGCTTATCTGTCTCAATTTTTCTCGGCCTCTCTGAGCGTGCATTCCTTCTTTCTGGGTATAGGGCAGGGCCCTCTCTGGAATGGGATCTAATGATCTACAGTCAAACAAAGTAGGTCAGAAATTTCTTTATGGGCAGTTTTTACACAGAATAATTTTAGGTTTTATGGCTGGCTTTTGGGAAAGGGTATTCTGCCTTTTATTACTTGCCTTGAGGATAAAGGATTCTAGTTTCTATGGCTAGTCTCAGGGAAGAATGGGACTGAGGGGCAGGAGGACAGGAGGTCAGAGAAAAACTTTTGCTTCTGAGGCCTTCATTTTGGAGTACTTTTTTCTGAGCCCTAACATCAGCAAAGTTGCAGGACACAAATCAACACACAAAAGTCAGCTGCATTTCTACACACTAACAATGAGCAATCTGAAAAGGAAATTAAGGAAACAATCCCATTTACAATAGCATCAAGAAGAATAAAATAGGAATAAACCAAGGAGGTGAAAGACATACGGTGAAAGATAAGAAACACTGCTGAAAGAAATTTAAGACACAAATAAATGGAAAGACATCCCACATTCATGGACTGGAAGACTTAATATTGTTAAGATGTCAATATTGCCCAAGGTAATCTACAGATTCAATTCAATCCCTATCAAAATCCCAATGGCATCTTTGCAAAAATAGAAAAATCCATCCTAAAATTCACAGGGAATCTCAAGGGACAGTGAATAGCCAAAACAATCTTGAAAAAGAACTAAGTTGGAGGTCTTACACAACCCGATTCCAAAACATACTACAAAGGTACTGCAATCAAAACAGTGTAGCACTGGCGTAAACAGAGACATACACACCAATGGAAAAGAACAGGATTGAGAGCCCAGAAATAAATCCTCAATTATACAAATAATTATTGGCTAGAATGTCAAGAAGACTCAATGGAAAAAGAACTGTATCTTCAACAAATTGTGTTGGGAAAACTGGATATCCATATGCGAAAGAGTAAGCTTCACCCTTATCTTAACATTATGTGCAAAAATTAACTCAAAATGAATTAAAAGCCTAAACATAAGACCCAAAAGTATAAAACTTATAGAATAAAACATAAGAGAAAAGCATCACAAAGATGGATATGACTATGATTTATTGGATATTACACAAAAGCACAGGCAACAAAAGCAAAAATAGACAAATGAGATTATAAATGAAACTTTAGCAAACTTAAAAACTTCTGTGCATCAAAGGGCACAATAAAGTGCCAATAAAGTAAAAAGATGACCTATGGAATGACAGAAAATATTTGCAAATCATATATCTGACAAAAGGTTAATATCTACACTATATAAAGAGCTCATATGACAAAAAAAAATAACCTAATTAAAATGGGCAAAAGACCTGAATCCACATTTCTCCAATGAAGATATACAAATGACAAACAAGCGTATGAAAATATGCTCAACATCACTAATCATTAGGGAAATGCAAATTAAAATTGCAAAATACTGCCTCACACCCATTAGGATGGCTATTTTCAAAAAATAGAAAATAACAAGTGTTGAAGATGTGGAGAAATTAGAATCCTTGCACATTGTTAGTGGGACAGTAAAATGGTGCAACCACAATGAAAACGGTATAGTGTTTCCTCAAAAAATTAAAAATAGAACTACTATATAATCTGGGAATCCCATTTCTGAGTACATATCCAAAAGAACTGAAAGCAGGGTCTCAAAGAGATATTTGCACATCCACATTCATAGCAGCATTCACAATATCCAGGAAGTGGAAGCAATACAAATGTCCACAGACAGATGAATAAACAAAATATTATATATATATACAATGGAATATTGTTCAGCCTTAAAAAGGAAGAAATCCTCTCATATATTACAACATGGATAAACCTTGAAGATATTATGTTAAGTGAAATAAGCCAGTCCCCAAAACACAAATACTGTATGATACCACTTATACAAAGTATCTAAAGTGATCAGATTCTCATAAACAGAAAATAAAATGGTGGTTATCAAGGGCTAGAGGGAAGGGAAATATGGAATTGTTGTTTAATGGGTAGAGTTTCAATTTTGCAAGATGAAACAGTTCTAGAAATCTGTTGTACAACAATGTGAATATAGTTAATACTACTGAACTGTATACTTAAAATTATTAAGATGGTAAAAATTACGTGTTTTTTTGCCACAATTGAAAGTTTTTAAAAATACGCACCCACACAGTGGTCCTCCAAAATTTTTGGTTTTTAATAAGATTTATGTTTCTTATGACAAATATGTTTGTTCACTTCATTATGTTTCAAATAATTATTTAAACAATGCCCTGTCAAAGTTGCCAATATTTCTCTATACATCTCCCTATATACTTTAAAATGCTAATTGAAATCAAATATTGGAAAAGATATTTTCCTTTCCTTTTCAAATTGTGTGCTACATTGGAAAGATTAAAATAATCACTTCTTACAATATTCCAAGATAATATTCTGCTAATTGACTAACAAAAGAATATTTGATTAATAAAATGTTGATTAAAACACTATGAGTAGGCAAGGTAAAAATTAATTTTTCAAAATCTCAACTTGAAAATATTCATTTTTCTGGGACTACAAGATTTCCGTTGCATGCTACATACTAAATTGACAAAATAAAGAAAAAAGTTCCATTGGGACATGTGAAAGTTCGACAGTCTTACTTATGAGGGAGTTAGTAGAAATTGTATTTGTATTTCACTCATATGTTAATCATTTTTCAACAGAACTCCTGGGGCCCTTGGACAGAGGTGATATGCTAAATGAAGCTTTTGATGGTTTATCTTTAGCACCTCAAGGGGAAGACTCATTTCCAGACAACTTTCCTCCCTTTGGTTCAACCCACAGACATATTATTCAACAAAGAATACTGAATGGCTCTTCCAACAGGTAAGAAATGTTGAACTGAAGAAATTGCTCCATAAAGGAAAGTATTTAGTGTTGAACAATTTAAATATTACCTGTTCAAATGGCAAACTAATAGCTAAGTAAGAATATTTCAAAATGTCAAGGGAAAAAAATGTGCATTTTCTCATGGCTAAGACTTGGCAGTAGTTTAGTCATTCAAGAGCAGGCATAATGGAGGCAAAAGTGAATATAAAAACAATCTTGTTAGAATGAATGTTATTCTAGGACAAAATGAAATTACTATAACATATTTAATTCTATTTTTATTCTGTTGTTAAATTCTAGGATTGTTAGATTACCTTGAATAAGTATTAAATTTTAGAATACATTGAATTATAGCTTATATGATCATACTTCTTTAAGGTAATATTACCATTAGCTTTTGAACTCTAATTAATAACTCAAATATCCAGCTTGCCATGTGAGGTTATTGAGAAGATGAAGAACAAATATGAAATTTAAAATATAAGACAAAGTAATAGTGTTATTTACAGTGATAATTATGTTAAGATGATAATAATGCTGTCAAGCAAGGGTCAGCAAGCTTATTGTGTAAAAGGTCAGACAGCAAATATTTTAGGCTTTGCAAGCCATGCAGACTTTTTAGTCTGAGATTTTCTTGCCTGAAGTTGCTCCCATCCTCCTCCCCACCCCTAACCTAGTTCTATCAGGGTGGGACTGGCTTTGAAAATGAATGCTGACTTGATATGGAGGTAAGCATGGAAAAAACCCTAGCCAGCAGCAGCATTGTCAAGAAAAAGTAGCAAACCCATTGTCACTGAAGGTGACAAACTTGACAGGAAATGAACGGGGAAAGCTACAGTTCTTCTTTCCTGATTAGAGCACGTGACAGAATGGCAAACTAGCCAAAATTTAACAGACAGGTCCTGGAAATGAGAGAACTAAAGATGGTCTAACTAAGCTCTCCACACTTCCTGATGGGGTTGTATAACTCTCATTTGGACTCTAAACGGTGATCCCCAACCTTTAGGCACCAGGACTGGTTTCATGGAAGACAAGTTTTCCATTGACGGGGACTGCGGAGCTCTGCAGCCTGGTCCCTAACAGGCCACCCACCGGTACCGGTCTGCAGTCCGGGGATGGGGACCGCACACTCTTAAGTATTCCTCCCCCTTATGTTTCTTTCGTCTTTCACACTCAACTGGCAAAAGGTGCCCCTCTCTTTTTGCCTTGTATCACCCACTCATCACACCCCCTTTCCTACCCCCCCAGGTAACCATTTTGAAAACTGCCTCTTCAAATGGCGTGGTACTTTAAAGCTGTGGTCCCCAACCCCTGGCCCGGTCCTCAGCCCGTTAGGGATGCAGCAGCAGAGCTCGGCCGCGCCCCACTTCTGCACCTCACCCCCTACCCCGCCCGTGGAAGAACTGTCTTCCATGAAACTTAGGAACAGGAGGCGGGACAGGAGCAGGACGTGAGTGGTGGGTTAGCCAGCAAAGCTGCTTCTATATTTACAGCCCTTCCTCATCGCTTGCATCACCGCCTGGTGCCAAAAAGGTTGGGGACTCCTGCAAGCATCTTCGTTGTAGTCCATGCTCTGATCTACGGAAATACCAAGAGCCAGAGAGAACAGATCACACATTGGGATTTGGCATTGTTTCCATTTTATTTGCAATTGTTTCAAAGTTTGAACATTCTCTGTCTTCGAGTCATGGTGAGAACATGGTTATCACATAGTTCTATTTTTCCCTTTATTATGTTCTATTTATAGGCAAAGTATTGGTAGACAGGAACGTAGGCAACCACTATTATCTACAGCTACCTTGAAGTCCTACTTCTTTATTTACTTCTTTAAAAACAATTTACTCAGGCATAACTTTACATGTACCCTAAAATTCACCCATTGTAAGTATCCAAGTCAATGATGTTTGGTAAATTTAGTTTATCACAGTTTAGTTTTAGAACTCCAAATAGTTCCCTTTTGCTCGATTTTGACTCTCCCACCCTAGCCTGAAGCAACCATTGCTCTGCTTTATAGGTTTTTTTTTTTAATAAATCATGCAAGCTGGAAAATTCATATAAATTAAGTCATATGATATGTTGTCATTTGTGTCAGGCTTCTTTCACTTAGCATTATGTCACACAGGCTTATGGTATAACCTGTAGTTTATTTCCTTTTAACTGCTGAATAGTATCTTATTGCACGGATATACCACATTTTGTTTAGCCACTCACCAGCCGATAAATAACCAAATATCCTTTCCCCCACTGAATTACCTTATCACCTTCATCAAAAATCAACTGACCACTAGCATTAAGGGTTTATTTGTGGATTTTCCATTCTATTCCATTGATCTATATGTCCTTACACCAAAAAATGCCTAGACTTTGCTATACTGAGGGCTCCACTGAACTGAGATTTCAAAAAACATACCCCACTACCACAGAAATGAACAGGAAAAAGAAGAACAGTTCCATACAGAGTTACTTCGAAGAAATAGAAGGAAACAATTACAAGGTACCCAAATGAGAAAACCACACATTAACTGAGGAAAACTCTCACCTCAAAAATCATGAAGAAGAAAACTGCAACAACACTCCAAGCAGAATTAAATATGGAGACTCACCCTGAATTAGAAAGACAAAAAAGAAAAAGAGAAATGGACAGGAAAGGAGAATGGAAGAAAGGAGAGGAAGGGAAGAAAAAACAGGAAGAAATCAAGAAAGTTCATTGAACCCAAAAAATGAAAGAGACAGTATTACTTCAGAAATGAAAATGAAATTACAAGGTAACCAAATGAGAATAAACTCAAACTAAAATTTAATAAAAGGCATTGAAAATGGCAGAAAACAAGAGAATGAAATGAGATATAGAAGAAAAAAGTCAAAGAAAAAGTAATGAAATGGGAGATAAGGCAAAGCAGCAACAGCATTTGTGTAACTGGATTCCTCGAAGAAGAAAAATAAAACAAAGTAACAGAAGAAAAGTAAAACAAGGTAACAGAATTAATATTTAAAACTGAAATCCAAGAAAATGTTGCAGTATGTAGATTCAAGTACTTTTTTTTTTCTGAAAGGGCACGCTAAATGTCTGAGAAAAATTCTATCAGAACAATTGGCTCCAAGACATATCCCAACTAAACTCTACACATTTCAATGATTAATTTTAAAAATCTTTAAGGCTTTCTGGTAAAAAGATCAAATAACTTACAAAAGCAAAAGAATTAAACTAACATCAGACTTTTCAAAAATAAAATGCCAGCCAAAAGCAGAACTACAATTTTTAAAAACTCAATGACTCAAAGTGTGAAACAAGAATTTTAAAGCCATCCAAGATCTCCTTCAAATATCAAGGCAAAAAAAAAAAAAAAACAAAACACCTTTTTTCTATATAGGGAATTCTGTACCCATGAGTCCTTCTTGAGGAATGTACTAAAGGAAGAGCTTCATCCAACTATGAGATGACTGAGAACGCATCAGCAAAAGGACTGTGAGTGTTTTAATACAGATAAACATAGATGAAAATAGAGGTGGGGGTGAAAGACTCATATAAAATACTGTATGTTGTGATTAAGTAGGAAAAATACAGCTAAAAAAAATGGGAGAACAAAGAGTGAAAGAGATTAGTAGAATAAGCTCACTGATTGTTGTATAGGCAATTAAGCAGGAGTTAAAAGATGCCAAAAACACTGATACACCAGCTAATAAAAGGTTAACTAAGAAGAGTTAACTAAGTGCATTAGAAAAGATGTAAGTACAAAGGTAACCATTAGACCAAAACCACAAACCTTTCTAAGTATCATTTTGTAAAACAAATTAGAGCAAAGGGAAAACACATACCTCTCAGAGAGAAACATAGCAAACATAACAAAATTCACATAATTATAAATATTAGGACAGCATTGAAACCAAGCATATCAGTCATATCAACTAATGTAAGTGGACTTACCTTACCTATTAAAAGAAAAAGTTTCTTCAATGTGCTCACAAAGCAAGATTCAGCTATATATTATATATAAGAGATACATATAAAATAAAATGATTCAGGAAGGCTAAGAATAAAGGGATGGAAAAAAGTATTCCAGGCAAATGAAAATAATAAGAAACCAACAGTAACAATCCTGATTACAGAGAGAACAAGATTCAAGCCCAAAAGCATAAAATATGACAAAGACAGACTTTTTTTCTTTGGAGACAGAATCTTGCTCTGTCGCCTGGGCTAGAGTGCAGTGCATAGCTTTTCAAACTCCTGAGCTCAAGTGATCATCTTCCTGCCTCAGCCTCCCAAGTAGCTGAGACTATAGGTATGCACCACGTGCCCAGCTAATTTTTTTTTTTTTTTTGGTAGAGATGAAGTCTCACTGTATTGCTCAGGCTGGTCTCAAACTCCTAGTCTCAAACTATCGTCCCATCTTAACCTTCCAAAGTGCTAGGATTATAGGTGTGAGCTGCTTTGTCTGGCCAAGAAATATCTTTTTTAATGCAAAATTTATAACACAGATATAACACTTATGAATATTTATGCACCAAATAAGACAGAAACCACTTTTATGAAGGAAAATCTACAAGAGATGCAAGGAACACTAATTGTTCGAGATTTGAACTCACTATTCTTTTTACAAAATAGATCAAGTGGGCATAAAATAAGGAGAAAGAATACCTCAACAACATAACCAATAATGTAAATATTATGGATATTTATCAAACTCTATAACCCTGATAATACAAGATAAATTTCCTTCCCAAGAATTCATGGAATATTCACAGAAAAATGATATCCTAATTGCCAAAAGGTATCATTAAGTTCCATTAAACATGACACTTTCCAATCGCAATGTAATACAACTAGAAATTTTTGATAAGAACCAAAATGCCCTTCCCCCTAGAAATTTTAAATTTTTCTATTAAATAACTCTTGGTTGAAAGAGGAAATACAACATAAAATTTATAAAAAGTAATTATAATGAAAACACTATGTATTAGAATCTATGAGATGTATTCAAAATAATGACTAGAGGAAAACTGATAGCAATAAACACTTTTATCAGAGAAAAATGAAAGAATAAAATAAATGAACTAAATTCAACTCAAAAATTTTAAAAACAAGAAACTAAACCAAAATAAATAAATAATAAAAATAAAAGCAGAAATTAATGAGGTAGAGCGGGAATTGCCAATCTTTTTCCTAAATGGCTACAATGCAAATATATTAAGCTGTGGACCATATGTTCTCTGCTGCTCCAACTATTCAACTCTTGTGTGGCACAGAAGCAGCCACAGACAATACACAAATGAATGGACATGGCAGTGGTCCGATAAAACTTTATTTACAAAAACAGACAGCCAGCCCACAGGTCACAGATTACTGACACCTTAGGTAGAAGACAAAAAAAACTGAAGACCTAAGCTAGCCAATCCAGATGTTTTTGAAAAAATTAACAAAAAAGATCAATTTGATCAAGAAAAGAGAGAAAACAAAAATATGCAAAGTAAGAAATGGCAGAAGGAGAAATTACCCATTTAAACAGAAGAGTTTTCTTAAATGTCTTGAGAGTACTTTGCAGATTTCTATGCAAATAAATTTGAAAACCTAGAAAGAAATAATGTCCTAGATAAATACAAATTGCCAAAAGTGTCCACCATTGAATTTAGAAATCTGAATCACACCAATTTCCATAAAAGAAATAAATTAAGGAACTACTGTGTGAAAGAGCAACAGGCCCAGACAGTAAGAGAATTCTACGAAACTGTCAAAGATCAGATATTCCCAGTGCTCTACAAATCCTTCCAAAGCATTGAAAATAGAAACTTTCCACAGTATAGAAAAATTACAAACCAATATCATTCATGAATACCAATATAAAATTATTAAATAAAATATCAGCAAACAAAATCAATACCTGGATCTATCCTGGGAATACAAAGTTGTCTTAATGTTACCAAATCCACTAATATTATACACCATATTAACAGAGCAACAGTTAAAAAAATCATATGGTTACCTCTATAGATGATGAAAAAGCCTCTGACAAAATTTAAATCCCATTCCTGATGAAAACACTCAATAGGAATTGAGGGATACTTTCTTAACATAAGAAAATATATATAACTTAGCCCTAATGCCAGTATCTTAATTAATGGAGAACTGGGGACATTTCCACTAAGATCAAAAACAAGGCAAGGATGCCCACTCTCTCTGCTACTTTTCAACACTGTACTAGCAATATTAATATTAGCCAATATAATTGGATAAATCAGCTAGAGCAAGGGTTAACAAATAATGGCCCCTAGACAAAATCTAATCTCCTGTTTTTGTGTAAATATAATTTTATTGGAATATAGCCACGCCCATTTTTAAAATTATTATCTGTGGTTTAATAGTTGAGACAGATCATATGGCCTACAAAGCCTAAAATATTTACTATCTGGCCCTTTGCAGAAAAATTTTATTGATTCCTGAACTAGAGGCATAAGAATTGGTAAGGAAATAAAACCATCTCTACTTGCAATGATATGACAATGTAATTGATAAGTCCTAGAGAATCAATGATAAAACTAAATCAAATAGTTAAAAAATTCAGTAAGACAGAGGATATAAAATTGACACACAGAAATCAACAGCTTGCATATATACACGCAATAACCAGTTAGAGGAGTGGTCCCCAACTTTTTTGGCACCAGAGACCAGTTTCATGAAAGACAATTTTTCCACAGATGGAGCGGTAGGCAGTGCTGGTTTCAGGATGATTCAAGCACATTACATTTCTTGTGCACTTTATTTCTATTATTATTACATTGTAATATATAATGAAATAATTATGCAACTAATCATAATGCAGAATCTAATGCCGCAGCTGATCTGACAGGAGGCGGAGCTCAGACAGTGATGCCAGCGATGGGGAGCAGCTATAAATACAGATGAAGCTTTGCTCACTTGCCTGCTGCTCACATCCTGCTGTGCAGCCCATTTCCTAACAGACCACGGACTGGTACCCATTCAAGACCTGGGGGGTTGGGGAACCACAGAGTTAGAGAACATAATGGGAGAGAAAACCCCATTTTCAATATCAGTGAAGAAAATTAAATACTTAGGAATAAACTTAAATATGCAAAATCTATATGAGGGAAACTTTAAAACACACTAAAAGACATGAAAATCATCAGCAAATAGAAAGATATGCCCTCATCTTGGATAGGATGACTAAACATAATAAAGATGTTAATTCTCCCTAAATTAATTTATAAACCTAATGCAATCCAAATAAAAATACTAACAAACTTTTTGTGGAATTAGACAAGTTAATATTAAAGTTCATGTGGAAAAACAAGCATACAAAAATATCCAGGAAAACACCAAAAAAGAAAAACCATGAGGCAGAACTAGTCCTACCAGATATTAAAACACCCTCTAAAGCCTTCTAATACTGTCACATTTGTAATTTTATTCTCTCATGTCATTATTAGATTAATATCTGTTTCCTCATTAACCCAAAAGCTCCACAAAGGCAGGAACCACCATGACTGTCTTAGACAATATAATTTCCCCAAACCATACCATAATGGCTGGTACATAATTGGCACATAGTAGGTAAGCAATATGTTTGTACCAGGCCCACTGCTGTCTTGGAGTTCTCACTCAGGTGTGTTGTAAAGAAGAATAATATAGATCAGAAAAAAGCAAAAATATGTAAGTAAAAATCTTTCAATTAATGGTAAACACTAGGAAAAAGTACAACGAATGGGTGATCAGGGAATATTTCACTCATAAGGTATATTTGAGTTAAGACCTGAGTGACATGGAGTTATCTATCTAGAGATGTGGTGAGGTGACAGAGCATTCCAAGGAAAGGAAATAACACATGCAAAGGACTTAGGGAAGAAACAAGTTTGAGGGGTTTGAGTAACATAGAGCCAGTATAGCTATAGTGTAAAAAGCAGGCAGAAGATGATAAATTATTTAGGACCTCTGTAGACCAAGCAATTAGGTCTTCATTCTAATTGCAGTGAGAAGCCATTGTAGGATATTAGAGTGTATAGCAGACAGAATAATGGTCTCCCCAAAGATGTCCATGTTCTAATCTCTAGAATTTTTGAATGTGTTAAATCACATGACAAAGGTGCATTAAAGTAGCAGATGGAATTAAGGTTGCTAATCATATGGCTTTAAAATAGGAATATTATCCTGGATTATCCAGATAGGCCTAAGGTAATCCTTCAATGTGGAAGAAGGAGGAAAAGAGTCAGTGTCAGAGTGATGCAATATGAGAAGGACTCAACTTTCCATTGCTGGCTTCGAAAATGGAGGAAGCAGGCCATGAGCTCAAGAATGCATGCAGCCTCTAGAAATTCGAAAAGGCAAGGAAACGGATTTTCTAGTGGGTAAAGTAGGCATTTTAGATATACAAAAAAATTAGTAGCTTCTAAATTAAAGCAGTTACAACGTCTAAGGTATAAATGAGTTTTTTTAAACAATCACCATTATGTGAATTGACTGAGACTTCATACTTTTATACTTTATATTTTAATGTCATCAAGACTAGTATTCAAATGGTTGGTTTTCATCCTTTGGCCCTGGCTAAGACTATTCATATGGTTGGGTTTTTTTTCATATTTTTGACCTGACAACTAAAAAAGAATTACACAACTCCAAGAAATAACAGTTTAGAAGGGAAAAGAATCATATAGGGCAAGAAGGGCAGTGTATAATTAAAGTAAATGATCCTAGAATTAAACTAAAAATAATTAGCTTTAGATTTGGTACTGCCCCAAATTAATTTTTTATTTCAAATAAGTCAACTTCTCTGGCTGCCTCAATTTTCTCATTTATATTATCCCTTTCGAGGTCTAAAATTATGTATTGTAGAGCAAATAAGCCTTGTATTTGCAGCAAATTTGTCTATTTTGATATTTAATGTTACAAATTAATTGAAGTACTGATTAGTTTCCTGCTATTTATTAAATCTGAATTCATACCTAAGAAATTCCAAGTGAAATCTATCCTGTTAAAAGTTGTTAAATTTTGGTCTGATTTTATTTGCTTCATATCTAAGCAGTTTTCCTTTAAGTTGCAACAAAAAAATACCCATCTATTCAGAATCCTGGTGTGTGCCTATAAACAATATAACTGATGAAAATTTTCAGTGTTTACAAAACAAAGAAATTGTCAACAGAATGCCTGGCAGTAGACATACCAGGAAAAAAAATTACAGCCTATAATTCACAAAGATTGGCTCAAAACAAACTGTCCCTGCCAACAGAAAATCTGACAATTATTCCGTTGTCTAATTTGGCTCAGCTTAAGTTGACCTTGTTTATTCATCTCAGTCTTTTAATTCTTGTTAACTTGGCATGAGAGGAGAACATATGGCATATGTCTATGAAGTCCATTTCTGCATCTTAAACTGAAATAAATGTAGACTATTTTAAGCATTTCCACTGTGTTGGGCTCTTAAGGTAGCTTTAATGTATATTAGATAAAACTGGTTAAGTTCATATTATGCCCACCAAGTGTTTTATGTTTGCTGCCTATAAAAATTTGGAACTCTCAAGGGAGACCTTTTTCTAAGCCTCGGTATATGGCTAAAACTGGCCAATTTTAAACACATTTCCAAAGAAGACAATCTTAAGCTCTTTAAAACATTAAAATGAAAGGGTATCAGCAATTTGGCAACCTAAAGATGTTTACAGGTTTTCACTGGCTCTGTAGCTATATTTAAGAAAGCTGATAATATGAGAAAGACAGTGTGAGTTGAAGAACAAAAAGGATAGTCCCATCTTCTCTCCAGCTTAATCTGGTCTATTAATTTCTTTTTCTGACCCACAGTATTATGAAAGAGAAGTTACATTTTATTGTGGCTTTAGTATGTCTCAAGAAAAGGTGTTGAAGAAATGAGCTGCTTTATAGATTCATAACTCTTTTATAGAATTGCAGTTAGTTCTCCAGTATCTGAACTAGAAAAACAAAAATCTTAGAAAATCTACTGCTCCAAAATTTATGTATTTTAAAGTGTAGTGGGATAAACTATCAGCCAGGTCAAATAGAGGCCACTGAGTAGTGCACACACTGACAGCACTGCAAATAGCACCTAATAGAACTACAAACAGGCCTACAAAGACTTTGAAAACTGAACTGACACCAGAACCACAGCCCACAGCTCACAGAGGTGCATTGTAACTTGAAGCCTAAAGCTAATAAGTTAATTGCCTACTAAAACAAAAATATCAACATTCATCACATGATTTCAACAAGATCAAGTCTTACATGATGATAAAGTTCATTTATTTAGTTGCTACCTAGAATTTCACTGTTTATATATCCATTTTCCTTTGAAGGATGTTAATGACCCCAACTTTAGTCTTATTAATTCTGTCATTGTGATCATGCTTGTACATATTTCTTCATGTAGATATGTGAAAATTTCTCTAAGGAATATTCCTAGAAATGGAATTTCTGAGTCATAGAGTATGGCCTTTTTAAATTTACTTGATATCGTCAAATTGTGTTCCCAAGTGATTTTCCTAATTTACTCTTCCACTAACAGTATATGAGTTTGTTTTTTTTTCTTACTATATCCTCTCCAGCCCTTGATATTTTCCAACTTTTTAATTTACTAATCTAATGGATGTGAATAATATTTGTTATTTTAATAAATATTTGTCTGACTGCTAAAAAAAAAAATCAAGTCTTAATAATATTCAAAATGTCCAAGATACCCAAAATTACTTGGTATATAAAGAAGCAGGAAAATCTCAACTTGTGTGAAAAAAGATAATCAAAAGACAACACTGAGATGAGAGATGTCGGAATTATCTGACAAAACTTTAAGGAGCTCCAACAATCATTAAAACTCTTGAAACAAGCTGAGCTCAATGGCATGCACCTGTAGTCCCAACTACTTGGGACCATAAGTCAGGAGGATTGCATGAGCCCAGAAGTTCGAGACTGCAGTGAGCTATGATTGTTCCACTTTACTCCAGCCTGGGCAACAGAGTGAGACTCCATCTCTAATAAAATAAAAATAAAAATAAATAAATAAATAAATAAATAAAATAGACTATTTTTCTCCTCTTGAGTTATGTGTGGAGATTGAATGCAAAAATGAATAACATTGTCTGGTAGGATTTTTCGATGTATGTAAATTTAATATACATTAAAAATATTACAACAAAAAGTACAAAGGATACAAAGTACAAAGGGACAGAAATAGTAGAAAGGATTCTACATTCCACTTGAAGTGATAAAACATTAATTCTAAATAGACTGTAAAAGTTAGGTATATATATTGTAATCCCTAGATCAACCATTTTAAAAAACTACACAAACATAAAAAACACAACAGATAAATTAGAATATTAAAAAAAGGTCCAATAGCCCAAAAGAAGGCAGCAAAGAGGAAACAGAAGAAAAAAATAGAGCAAAAGAAAATAATAGATTCCAATCCAACATATCAACACTTACATTAAATATAAATGGTCTAAACATACCAATTAATTGAAAGAGACTGTCAGAAGAGATTTAAAAACTCATGATCCAGCTACATGCTGTCCACAGGAACTCACTTCAAATATAATTATATACCTAGGTTAAAAGTTAAAAGATGGAAAAAGATGTATTATGAAAACTCTAATCAAAAGAAAACTGAAATGACCATATTAATATCAGACAAAGTAGATTTCAGAGCAAAGAAAATTACCAGAAATAAAGGAGGACATTAAATGATGATGGAGTCAGTTTATCAAGAAGGCATAACAATCCTAAATGTGCATGTATCTGACAACAGAATGTCATAATACATGAAGCAAAAAATTATAGAAGTCACAAGAGGAATAGACAAATTCACACTCATAGTTGGAGACCGCATCACTCCTCTCTCAACAACTGACAGAACTAACAGAAAATCATCCCACCCACCAATAGAATACACATTCTTTTATAGTGTACATGAACATTCACCGAGACAGACCATATCCTGGGTCATAAAACAAACCTAAAATTTTAAAGAACATACAAAGTGGTTCTTTGACCGTAATGGAATTAAAGTAGGAACTAGTAACAGAAAAATATCGAAATACTTAGAAATTAAAACAACACACTTCCAAATCATCCATAGGTCAAAGAGACAGTCTCAAGGAAATCAGAAAATATTATAAACTAAAAAATAAATTACAACATATCATTTGTGCGATGTAGCTTAAACAGCAGTTAGTGGAAATTTTATGCCATTAAATGCTTATATTAGAAAAGAAGAAATGTTGCATCAATAATCTAAGCTTTCATCTCAAGAAACTAGAAAAAGAAACGCAAGATAAACTCAAAGCAAGCAGAAGAAAGGGAATAATAAAGATAAGTGCAAACATCATTGAAGTTAAAAATAGAAAAACAATAAATAAAATTAAGGTAATCAAAAGCTTGTTTGAAAAGACCAATAAAATTGATAAAGCTAGTCAAAAAATAAAAAGAAAGAAGACATGGGTTATTGATATAAGGAGTGAAAAAGAGGATATCATAATAAACCTCACAGACATTAAGTATATAATAATGTTGTGAACTACTCTATGCAAATAATTTTGACAACATAGTTTTTATGAAATAATTCCTTGAAAATCACAAACTACCAAACTTGCTGAAAATGAACCAGATAACCTCAATACTCCTATGACTAGTAAAGGAATTAAATATATAGTTTTAAAAAACAACTCTGAAAAAGATATCTCCAGGTCCAAATGATTTCACTGGTGAATGCTAACAAAGAAAAAATACCATCAACTTGCCCATATCCTCCAGAAAATATAAGATGAAGCAACATATCCCAGTTCATTTTCTGAGGTTACCATTACCCAAAAAAAGACAGTACAAAAAAGAAAACTATAGACCAGTATCTCTCACAACTCCAGAAGCAAAAATCCTCAACAAAAGATTAAGAAATCAAATTTGATAATCTATAAAAAGAATAGTATGCCACAATCAAGTGGGGTTTATCTTGGGAAAGCAAGGCTCATTCAATCTTCAGAAATTAATGTAATGTACTATTTTAACAGTCTAAAGAAGAAAAATCAGTCGATCAGATCAACTGCTACAAAAAGGACACTTGACAAAATTTAATACCCATTCGTGGTTTAAAAAAAAACTTAGCAGCTGGGCGTGGTGGTTTACACCTGTAATCCCAGCACTTTGGGAGGCCAATGTGGGAGGACTGCTTGAGGCCTGAAGTTCAAGAACAGCCTGAGCAACATAGCAAGACCCAGTCTCTACAAAAGATACCAAATTTACACAATCTCCCAAGACCCAACCAGGAAAAAACAGAACTCCTGAACAGACCAATAACAATCAGTAAAGACTGAATCAGTAATAAAAAACTTCTCAATAAAAAAAAAAGCCCTTGACCAGATGGATTCACAGCCAAATTCTAACAGACCTACAAAGAAGAACTGATACCCATAATACTGAAATTATTCCATAATATTGAGAAGGAGGGAATCCTCCCCAACTCGTTCTATGAAGCCAGCATCACTCTGATACCAAAGCCAAGAAAGGACACACACACAAAAAAAACTATGGACCAATATTCCTTATGGACATAGATGGAAAAATCCTCAATAAACTACTAGCAAACCAAATTGAACAGCACATCAAAAAAATAATCCACCATGACCAAATGGGCTTCATCCCAGGGATGCAAGGATGGTTTAACATATGTAAATCAATAAATGTGATTCACCACATCAACAAAAGCAAAAACAGAGACCATATGGTCATTTTAATTGATACAGAAAAAGCATTCAACAAAATGTAGCACCTTATCATGATAAAAACCCTCAACAAAGTAGTCATAGGAGGAACACATCTCAGAATTATAAAAGCCATATGTGACACATACACAGCCAACATCATACTGAATGAAGAAAAGTTGAAAGCATTCCATCTAAGACCTGGAACAAGACAAGGATGCCCACTGTCACCACTCCTATTCAACATAGTGCTGAAAGTCCTAGCCAGGGCAATCAAGCAAGAGAAAGAAATAAAGGGCACCCAAATCAGGAATGAAGAGGTCAAACTATCACTCTTCACTGACAATATGATCTTGCATCTAGAAAAACCCAAAGATTCCAAGAGTTTCCTGAAATTAATAAATAAATTCAGCAAAGTCTCAGGATACAAAATCAGTGTACATAAATCAGGAGCATTTCTGTATACTAATAACAATCAAGCCAAGAGTCAAAGACTCAATACCATTTCACAGTAGCTACAAAGAAAATAAAATATCTAGGAATATACTTAACCAGGGCGGTAAAAGATCTCTCCAAGGAGAACTACAAAACTCTGGGGAAAGAAATTGCAGAGGATACAAACAAATGGAAAAACATATCATGCTCATTGATAGGTAGAATAGACATTGTTAAAATGTCCATCGTACTCAAAGCAATTTACAAATTCAACACAATCAGGTTACCAAAGTCATACTTCAGAGATCTAGAAAAAATAATTTTAGACTTCATTTGAAACCAGAAAAAAGCCCAAATAGCCCAAAGCAACAATAAACAAAAAGCACAAATCTGGAGGCATCACATTATCAGAATTTAAACTATACTACAAGGCTGTAGTAACCAAAACAGCATGTTGTTGGTACAAAAAAAAAGAGACATAGACCAATGGAACAGAACAGAGAACCCAGATAAAAAAGCATCTACCTACAACCAACTGATCTTTGACAAAACAGACAATAATACACACTGGGGAAAAGAAGCCCTATTCAATAAATGGTGCTGGAAAAATCAGATAAAAACATGCAGAAGAATGAAACAGGACCCCTACCTCTCACCACTCACAAAAATTAATTCAAAATAGATAAAAAACTTAAATATAAGGCATGAAACTATAATAATTCTAAAGAAAATTGTAGGGCAAACTCTTCTACATATTGGCCTATGCAAAGAATTTATGAAAAACAACCCAAAGGTATTCATGGCAATGACAAAAATTAATAAATGGGATTTCATTAAATTAAATAGCTTCTGCACAGCTAAAGAAATAATCAACAGAGCAAACAGACAACCTACAGAATGGAAGAAAATATTTGCAAGCTACACATCCAATAAAAGGCTAATAACCAGAATCTACAACGAACTCAAGGAAATCAGCAATAAAAAACAACCCCATTAAAAAGTGGGCAAAAAACATGAACAGCTGCTTCTCAAAAGAAGAAAGACAAATGGCCAAGAAAATGAAAAAATGCTCAATGTCACTAATCATCAGGGAAATGCAAATTAAAACCACAATGAGATATTACCTTACCCCAGTCAAAATGGCTTTTATTAAAATGTCCAAACACAGTAGATGCTGGTATGGATGCAGAGAGAAAGGAATGCTTATACACCATCGGTGGGAATGCAAATTAGTACAACCTCTATGGAAAACAGTATGGAGATTATTCAAAGAACCAAAAAAGCAGACCTACCATTCGATCCATCAATTCCACTACTGGGTATTTACAGAAAGGAAAATAAGTCATTTTATCAAAAAGACACCTGAGCTTGAATGTTTACTGCAGCATAATTCACGATTGCAAAGATGCGGAATCAACCCAACTGTCCATCAATTTATAAATGGGTTAATAAAATGTGGTATATGTATACCATGGAGTACTACACAGCCATAAAAATGATGAATTAAGGGCTTTTGCAACAATCTGGATGGAACTGGAGACCATTCTCCTAAGTGAAGTATCACAAGAATGGAAAAACAAACATCACATGTACTCACAATTATACTGGAACTGATGAGCACAGAAGTGCACAGAGGGAAGTAAAACTCAGCTGAAAGCAATTGGAGGGCAGGGAAGGGGAATAAACAAATCTAATGGGTACTATGAACACTATTTGGGTGACAGGCATACCTATAGCCAAGATTCAAGCATTACAAAGACAATCAATGTAACCTAAAACATTTGTACCTCCTTAATATTTTGAAGAAAAAAAAAAAGCTTAGCTGGGTGTGGTGGTGCGTGCCTGCAGTCCCAGCTACTTGGAGGGCTGAGGTAGGAGGATCACTTGATCCCAGGAGTTTGAGGTTGCAGTGAGCTATGATGACACCACTGCATTCTAGTCCAGGCAACAGAGTGAGACTCTGTCTCAAAAAAACCAAAAAAAACCAAAAAAAACCTCTACAATAAGAAAACAGTTCACAGAAAGTCAAATACTGCACATTCTCACTTATAAGTGAGAGCTAAATAATGTGCACACAAAGACATTTGAGTGTGGAATGATAGACATTGGACACTTAGAAAGGTGGGTTGGGAGTGGATGATAAGAAATTACTTAATGTGTACAATGCACATTATTTGAATGATGGATACACTAATAGCCCAGACTATGCAACATATCCATGTAATAAAATTGTACTTTTACCACTTAAATTTATACAAATTTTAAAAATGAGCAAAACAGGAGAAAAAATGTCGGAGTTAGGGTAGCCTCCCGGATCCCTGCTTCCAGAGAGGGAGACGTAGATCCCGGTCTGCTACACACAATCGGAGCGCTCTCCCACAAAAACAGCGAGGGGAATCGGTGCAGATTCAGCGGGGGACACACAAATCAGGA
>CAUYSK010038867.1:0-157500 GCA_963575035.1 Avahi laniger
ACTTGAATAGATTAATAATGAGCAGTGAGACTGAAGCAGCAATAAAAGTATCTACCAACAAAAAAAAGCCCCAGACCAGATGAATTCACAGCTGAATCCTACCAGACCTACAATGAAGAACTAGTACCTGTCCTGTAGAAATTATTTCATAACAGAGTCAATTCCCATTCTCATATCTATCACTGTGGATTAGCTTTGCCTATTCTTGAATTCCACATAAATGGGATCATACAGTATGTACTTGTATGTGGTCTGGCCTTTGTCATTCAACATATGTCTGTGGGATTCATCCATGTTGTGTGTATTAGCAGTTTGTTCTTTTTATTGCTGAATTCATTATATGAATCTATCACAATCTGTTTATTCAATTGATTAATTTACATTTAAGTTGTTCCCAGTTCTTTACTATTATGGCTAAGGCTGCTATAAACACTATGCAAGCATAAACAGACATAAAATTTTTATTTTTGATGGTAAATATTCAGGATAGATTTGCTGGATTATAGGATAAGCATATGTTTAACTTTATAAAAAACTGTCACACGGTCTCCAAAGAGTTTGTACTGTTTTACGCTCTTACCAGCAATGTATGAGAAGTTCCTTTTGTGTCTTTTTTTCTTCAATTGCTTTTAAGATTTTCTATTTTTGGTTTTTAATAATTTGATTATGTCTTAATATGGTTTTCTTGATAATTATCCTGTGTAAGCTTTGTTGAGTTACTGGATTTATTTACTTTCATATTTGGAAAATTTTTAGCCATTACTTCTTCAAGTAATGTTTTTCCCGTTCTCTCTTTCTTTTCTGGGACTCACAGCTTATAACATCCCTGAAGATTTGTTGGCCTATGTTTATTTTCAATTTTTTCTCTCCACTGCAGTTAAATACTTTTTATTGCTATATCCTAAAGTTCACTGATGTTTTTTCCATCTCCCATCTAATTCAGTGTTAATTCAACCCAAAAAAGTATTGATTTAAGATATTTTATTTTTTGTTTTCAGTTTTTCCATTTATTCATTTTTGAAAGTTTCCATTTCTTTCCAGAAATATCCCATATCTTTGTCATTACATTTCTCTTTTTCTATAAACACTTTAACATTTTTATAATATTGTTTCAAGGTCTTGTCTGCTAATTCAAAGAACTGAGATATCTGTAGGTCTTATTCTATCGACCATATTTGCTTTTGATTATGTATCACATTTTTTTTTTGTTTCTCACATATAGAAACTCTCATGTAGTTTTTAGAGCACAGAACAATGGAGACTGAAATGTAATTATTATATTTCATTTTGCTTATTTTACAGAGATTATAAGCCACTTTCTCTATAGCTAGAATGTGGTTAACCTGAGACTGGACTTCAGGTTTCATTAAATAAACTCATCTATGATTGGCCCAACTTCTAACCTCCCATGGCAAAATTAACTATTTGTTCTTGTCAATATTTGAGCTGGGATACAGTTGGGCTATCATTTCAGATACTTTTGATTCTCCTTTGATTCAACTTAAGCAGAGCTCTAGAATTCGAACCTTGAGAATATGCAAAAGTCTGAAATTTCTCTTTGATCTCCAGATCTTCTCCCACCGCCACTTTTTTGGCAACATTTGTGGCAGGGAAAAAAATTTCAGGCCAAGCAATTTGTTTTTTGGATCTCTGACTTTTTTGGATTCCAATCTGTTCCCCTGGCCCACATTTTTGTCTGAGATTCAGCTGATTTCTTTTCTCCCCTAAAAAGTCTCTCTATATATGCCAAGTTGGTTCTTCCATTCATCCCACCAAACTAGAAAACTTCCACAGGGTTTAGAAGCTGCCATGGTTTTCTGCTCACCTGTGGAAGTCTCATTTTCTTCTGGAATTCAGTTTCTCAGGGCTTCCTTTGTCCACTGCTCTTTGCTAGCCCCACAGAAAAGATTTCTTTTTATTCTGTCTGTGGATTTCTCATTGTTACCATAAGGCTGAAGGTTCCTTGCATCTTTCTATACCTTAGCTGGCAGTGGAACGCCAAAATCATGTCTTTTATGCTCATCATTAAATCTCTAGTGATGAAAACATGGAAATCTTTCCAAAAATATATGTAGACAATAAAAATAGAATGAAAATGATTCAGATACATGGAGCAAATAAGACATTCATAGTATATAGGATAAAATAATAGATGGTAGTTCAGGATGAAAATATTCTTAAGGATGTTTTAAACAAGGATGTCATTGTCCCTGAAAAGTCAAGAAATGTTTGGTGATAATATCTATGATCTGACACTATTCCTAGATCAGAACAAGTAGGTAGTTGGGGGAATTGTCTCAGGTGACAATACTAGATACAAAGTATCCTAAGAGATGAAGATCAAAAGGGAAACACTCCTTATGGGGAATTTACCTGCCCAAAGGCTCAAAGCTCTCCACTAACGTAATCTTTGATGACAGAACAAGATCACATTATCTAAAGCTGGGTTTATGTTCTTTGTTTCTTGTTTTGCTTACATCCCAGCTCCTGTCTATCCCATTCACTTGGAAATATGAAAACTTTTAGGATACAACCTAGAATTTGAGAGAAGGCTAACCTTGCAAGTGAGGATCAAGTGTGGAAAGAAAATCTGTAAAGTCTGGGAATCAAGCCATGGCTGGGATTTTGCTATACACATGGAAAAAGAGTTAACCTTTTTAGTTAACTAAGAGTGCATGGAACTATATTCCTTATTCCAAAACTTCTCAGGTCTCCTGATCTAGAAAGCACATGTGGATTAAAAATAAATAAATTCAGTCTTTCCATTACATATTATGCCATATTATTTTTCTTAAATTAAAAAATAAGTAAATTTTAAAATATCTGCCAGCAACAAATGGTATATAATACAGATACCATCAAGTACTGGTCAAGTGTCAATTTATCTCCCACTTACAGATTGGGTCCAACCTCCCAAAGGTGAATTATGAGTGACTCTGAGCCAGCAAGGAGTGAAATAGCCTATACCGGGTCCATTGTCCAGCAGTGCCAATGCTATTACTCTTGTTACTCAAATGCGGGTATCAATAGCATTGTATTGGAGTTGATGCTGCTATGCATTGGCATCATTTTGTTGGCACCAAGCCTGTTGGCCTAGCTCCCCTATAGGCAATCATTATTGCATCTAAAGGATTTATTCAATGCGTGTTTCAGTGTAATTTCTCTGCTGGACCTGCTTTGTAACATCTGACAGTATGTTATAAACAGCGGCAGCCAAAGACCCAGATAGTGAAATAAACTTTCAATAAGTATGTGGGGATGAAAATATGTTTATTGCAAAGAAGTGATTGAATCAAACGTTGTGGAAGGAATGAGGTCAAAGAAAATTTTCTACTCTTTTGATAGGCCCAGAAAGTCTTCTCTGAAGTAGGAAGATATTAGAAGCCCTAAAGAAAAAACAGTGTACAAAGCATATGATTCCTAAGCAGCTTACAAGTGTGATGATTCAAAGGTTATATTGAACAAAATGTGTTCAAGTGATATAAAAGAGAGAGAGACTACACGATCCACAGAAAATGGGGAACAATATTCCATTCTTAAATGATCACCCCAACAGACTAATAGATCCCAATGATACTTCAGTTAGATGCGTAGGTCTGTATTACTTTGTCATGACCTTACGTGATAAGATGCTAACTGGCTGGTGAGGCTAGATGTAAGTTAATTTTAGACACAAAATGCCACAACTGGATCCACTTCCGTATAGGCGACTTCTTTGCCTCCAACTCTTCAGTCTTTACCCCATGTCATGCCTCAGATTTAAGCACTGAGAACAGTCCCCTGTACTGCTCATGCCAACTCTTTCCTTGCTACAAGCTTTGTTCCCTGAATTTCATAGGCAAGAATACCAATGTAGTCAACTACTTTGTCCAGAGCTCAGCAATGTAGAATTGCATCCCCGCTTTGGAAAATAATTAGGCAGGTTCTTAAAAAGTCGTCATACGTTTACCACACAACCCAGCAATTCTACTCTTGGGTATTTACCCAGTGAAATGAAAACGTGCGTCTAAGCAACGACTTTTACACAAACGTCCACAGGAGCCATACTCAAAATAGTCCCAAAATGGAAACCGTCCAAATATACATGAACAGGTGAATGTATAAACAGATTATTATATCCCTATAAAATGAACACTACTCAGTCATTGTGAGGCCTGAACTACTAATACAAATATCTCAAAATCATTATGATGAACAAGAAGAAAAAGAAAAACAGAAACAAGTGTACATGATGTACAGCTAATACATAATGTTCCATTTTTATGGGATGCTAGAAAATATAAATTTAATCTGCAGTGACAAACAGCAGACCAGTGGGTGCCTGGGTTGGGTTTTGCAGTTAGGGGCTGCTCGGACGAGGCTCAAGAGAGATGGAAATATTCGGTATCATGATTGTGGTAGTGGCTACACGGAATGGTCATTTGTCAAAACGTATCAAATGTGTACTTACAATGGATGTATTTTATTGTATATAACTATATCTATTGTAACTTTATAGCTTTAAATTTTATTTTTTAAAAACCCCACAGAAGACCTTTCTATGTGTTTCTTTTGTACTTAAAATAAAAAGGGAAGGAGGAAAACATTAGGAAAGATTGAGGGATGAATCAAAACTCCCCACTCAACATGCCTTTGCCACTAAGCATTAAGCAGGACATTTTTTGAGAATCAGAGAAACTATTTTTAAATGGTTACATTTGTCCCATATGTGCTTACAGGGAAAATGTGCAATTAGAGTGAGAAACTTTGTAAATGTAACCCAGGCCCAGGAAAGAAGCAAATTGTTAGTATGATGAGGCCAAAGTTTTTCTTTTGGAAAGAATAACATTATAAACTTCAGTATTCTTGAGACTAAGTGGTCTTGAGAAGAAAATCAATTTTTTGTGGCAGGAAAATATATTTGCTCTTAGACTATTAAGCATCAAAACGTGTGACAGCCATTGCTGAAGGCGAATTGAACTAGATTTGAAGTATGTGTTTCTCCTCTGTATCCGCTAGTTCTAATGGACCAGGGCTCCTTCCTTTTCCCTCCGGAACCCATTGGAAGGCAGGCAGCTGACCACACTTTGCTACCCAAGTGCAACCTGAAGGTGCAAAGGGAGGTGACTGGGGTTGAGACTTTATTTTAGAATGATTCAGAGATGACCATGTGTCTACAGATCACGTGGCCAAGCCCGGCCAGAAGGAGCCCTGCACACAGAGGGAGGACCGTATAAAATTTCATATTGAACAGGTGTGGCTCCAGAAGAAGGAAGAATTGGGGCCAGTAATGAAATGCACGTACTGAAACTAGCCCTCCTAGATGCAGTTATTCATGTTTCTCCCACGTGACAAATCCGCTTTCATCTCAACACCAACAAATGTCATTTCCAGGCATGGCCTTGAGCTCAAAGTCCAGACACAAATCATGACGGTTCCCTGGACAGAAACTTCTGGTGGCTCCCTGATGTATTTAGGAGGCTGAACGACACCCTTCACAATTTGACCTCGACCTCCCTTCCCAACTTCGCTCAATCCCTGCACACACTCGGCCTCCTCGCCTGGGCAGCCAACGTCCAGTGTTCCTTTATTTCTTACCGTCCTGTAACACATCCTGCTTTACTGTGCATTGGCCTCACACAGGCTCTTCCCCCCTGCCTTTGCCCTCCTGGGGAAGCAACAGTTCACTTCTATCACTAGGCTGTAAGCACCACATGGGAAGAAATAAGACTGATTCACATTGGTATCCTTAGCACCCAGCACAGGGCCTGGCACAGAGTAAGTACCCAATGAACAACTGTTGAATGACCTAACGCATTCAATTATAAAAAATGGAATCCTTTGTCCACAGACAATTTGACTGGAGCAAGCTTCGTAGCTTTTCCTCTCTTCGCCCATCCAGCTCCATCTGGAAGTGGAACTCTAACTAGGTGTTGCTTAGTGAGCGGTGGCATTCCATTCAGAATTTATGCGACTAGATCGAGGCCTTTCTTTTGCTAGAATATCATACATATATGCACACTGTTTCTATTCATTGTCTGTTTGTCCAAGAGGACTGAGAATTCAATTTATTAGAAGCCCCACTCTTTCTGGTTTGTGCTTCAATGTACAAGATTGGGGGAAGAAATGAGAAGGCTTAAAACACAGTTATAACATGACAGAGGAAGAAAGGGAACAAAAGAATGTGTAGGGGATGATTAAGTGCTTCTGAATTTACACAGTGAAATATGGACAGTTTAAATGTCTTTGCTGTTTGCTTCTTTTGAAACTGTGAGCAATTTCAAACACCCCTTGCTGCTCTAAGATTAATTGAGTTCTGCATGCTTTTAGTTTGCTTCGGGTACCAAGGAGAATGGATTGCCACAGAACCTCTATTTGCCAGAGCAAAGAGAATACCTCATTAATGTATGATTAATAGCCATTTGCAGAGTGACTGATTAGTCATTTTGACAATAAACTGAGCCTGCGTACATGTCTTTGCTGGACTTCAAGTTTCACATGTATGAGAAAATGAGAAAAAGTCTTGCATATCACTTGCTTCCTCCCTGCACCAAGACTACGGAAAAATCCAAAGGCCTTTGCATATTCTGGTCTTGTCTGATTTCATCTGGTTTGTCTTTAAGAACAATGGCCCTGAAATAGAAGCTCTCCAGCATGATTGATGGCTTCTCTTTCTATCTGCAAGTTGGAAATTCAGAAAAGGATTTTTTCCCCCATAGGTCTTACTGCTTATTGGTACGAGAGTTATTTCCACTTTGCCGCAGAATTGATTTGCAACATTGGTGTATGAGTTTGTATATTTTTCTCACTGGCCCGTCACAAAGTATAAGTCAGCAAGTTTTCTGCAGTATGATGGATTATGTAGCCAGGAGCCTCCTAGTAATGTTTCCATTAAAAGGATGAGCATATTGTCATTAACTTTTTAGAACTGGAATCATCCAAATTCTGTACCTTGACATTTCACAAACTATATTATTTAGTAGCACTAATTTTCCCCACATCCAATATTATCCATCAGACCTCAGGAAGATTTCTACATCCCCTATTGCTCATTCTATAAAATAGAGACATTTGGAACGCACTAAAGAATCAAGGGCAATCGTCCTAAGCTTACATTCTGCTTCTTTCCAAATAAAACCATTTATTTAATTCAAAGGAAGAAAAGAACACAAGAGAGAGGAAGAATACTTGTTTTTATCTAAACTGATACAAAGAACCACTCATAGCAGGATATACCAAAGCATCTTAAGAAGTTAATTAATCAAAATGAAAATAGGATAAGAAAAATCAAATGCAAAACTCCTGATTTCTAGTTTGTGGTTAAAACCACTCATACAAAGTAACATAGAAACCATTATCTCCCCCTTTCCTTTCTTTTATCTATTATTTGGTGGAGGGGGTGTGTGTGGAGGGCTAGACTAACCGAAAGCTGTTTTGAACAAGTTAGAGTAAAACTAAATAAACAAAAACAGTCTAATAATATAAATAAACAAAATGTAAAGTGTTTGGAAGAGGTATCATAATGGTTAAAAAAACACAACTGGCTTTGCAATACGACAAACCTGGGTTTGAATCTGGCTTCACCAGTTGCTAATTGCATTGTGTGAACAAGTAACAATCTCATTAAGCCTCAGTTTTATTTGTAAAATAGACACAGTAGTAACCACCTCACAAGCTACTGTGCATATTATAAGGTTAAGATTAAATGTCTATAAAATGTATAAACAGTGCATGACATAACTAAGTCTCCCTAAATAGATGTTAGATATTGAACTCCTTACACGTTCATGTGCGTGTACATGTGTGTGTATGCAACACTTTTAGTACCATTTTTTTGCAGCATTTAGAGATGCAACATGCCTATACAGAACAGCTTCTTGTATAACCATGTTGATACAGTTAAATGCAAGAATCCAGAGGCCCAGGGGGTATACAGGAACTCCTAAAAGAGACCTACATCTCTGAACAATCAAGCCTTAAACTGATGAAAGAGGAATAAAATGTCTATTATTCAGAACATCCTGTTACATACACCTAACTTTAGTTAGCACCTTTCTAGAGTATACTCAGAGTGAAACATATCTTTTAGTAACTGGCAGGTCATACGAGCTTTTCTTCAAGTTAACAATTAACGCACACACACATGCACACTTTGCATCACCAATTGTCCTCAAGAGACATGGCTACATGACCATTTTCCAGAACTGTCTCAGGAGGGAAAGCGAGAGGCCTCTGGAGTGGAGAGTTTGAAGAATGTAACAAATACCTTTCTCATCATTTTAAGACATACTTTCTTTTCACATTTAACATCTCTAAAATCAGAGATGTCTCATAATCAACGGTGTGTCTTAGCTTAATTGGCAGCACTTTTTATTTCTTAATGGAACATAAAAATATTAGCATGACTTATAACTCATGAAGTTTTTTAAGTTTGATGAAATATATTAAGCAGCATGGGTGAGTCAAGAGCAGACATTGCCACAGACATTGCCAGGCAGGTGGCCTCTGGGGGGCACCATCTCAGGGGACCACTCCCACCACAGGACAGTGAAGCCCGTGTCTGGCCACTGCAAACCGCCTGCCATTTTTTTAGTCAATATTTAAAGGGAAAAGAGCTGTTATGGATTTTAGTGGTAGTATATGCTCAACAATCTCATTGCAAAGAGTGTTCGATAGGGGAACAACTTTTTTGAAGATATGATAATAATTTCTACATCAATCCCCAAGGAATATGTGTTATTAGGCATCTAATAATAGCCCCATCTTCTGAGATCAGCATAGTAAACTTAATTGGAATTAATAGACTGCATCAATGTAACTTACAATTTCCATTACCAAATTTACCATAAAACTAAATTATATATCTCCATGAGAACCCAATCAATATCCTATCCAAGTCACACTGTTATTTTATGTAACTTCAATCCAGCGATAAATATCCTTTCCTTTTTGCTTTGCTCTAAGTGTTTGAATTCAAGTGAAATATTGCACATTAAGTAAGTAATTGACAATCTTCAATTTTATTTTTAACATTTCTTAGGCCTTTAAATTCAGTCCTCCTGGGATACTTTTTAAACTTAAGGAAATTTTAACTAAATTCCTACCCTTTTTTCAACTAATGCAAATGACATAATGACAGGATCACATGGATTATTTATAAATGGATAAGAAAATTAGCTTTATCTTTGGCACAAATGATTTTTCCTTTAATATAAGAAAACATTTTGTTGTAGTAAAGATTTTACAATAATAAAACAAGTTACTTAAGGAGATATTGAATTATCCTTCCTTTTAAAAAGAATTTGCCTTTTATATATTACTTAGCATTTGTCTACCTATAGACAGGGAGAAAAAATGGATTCGAAATCTCTAGCTAAATCATTACTGTGTTTTCATTCAATGACAGACATTTATTTATTAACATCTCTGATAAGCAGGACTCTCACAAAGAGAATTTACTCTTTCTGAATCATATGTAACTTAAATCAAAATTGGGAAATTGAATGTATTCCAAATTAGTAATAGATTATACTCCTCCTTAAATATGTTTGGAGTGTGTAATACATTCACTAGTGTGTAATACACCAGTACACTAGTAATACATACTATGTAATACATTAAATGGGGAGAAATGGGGTTCTTCTGTTAAGTTATAAGCAATGATAAAGCAAAATGAGCCAACTTCAGACACGTATTGAAAAGACTTTCCTCAGTAATAATGAAAGTACAAGGATGAATGGAATGAAATTGCACTGGATTAACAGCAAGATTTAGCAACTGTCTGGAACTAAGACCAAATTTACAGAAATGCAAATTCCAGGTTAATTTATAATTTGGTTAAATATCTATAATAGACTTGAGTTTGGCAATTATTCCATGGATTACATTTAAGTATTCACTTTGAAGCTTCTGTATTAAAAAATCGCTGGAGTGATGTTTCCATAATTTGCTATGCTATTTCTCTTCAGTGGGTTATACTTTCAGGGCATGTGTATGTGAGCATTTGAGTACGTGTTTTAGCTACATTAATCACGTGGAGATAACAAAACTTTATCACTCCAAACCCATTTGACTTCCCACCCAATCACTGAAAGTCAGTGACAAATGATGGAACCTAGTTCATTTATGACTTGTTGATGTCTGTTTTATGTTAGTACTCTTCTCTAGGTGCAACTGCAGTATACAAATTAGTTTTAACCTTTGTTAGATTTACATCCCTCTTTGAAATTATAATGAAAACTAAGGATGCTTTCCTTTCAAAAATGTTCATAAGCTCACATGGACTGAATCCCCACCAAATCTCATTTGTCTGTGGCATCTGAGATAATAGAATAGGCAGGTGAGATAAGCGTGATGGGTCTGTGGCACATGGACAGTGTATGTTCATCTGATTTTTGCCATGTAAGAATGCAGGCCCACTTTAGTTCTTCTGCTTTAAGAGAAACTAGAAATTAAGATCTTTATGTGAAATCTCCAAATTTTTGAATATTGATAACTAATTTTTTTAAAACATAGAATAGGACAAATATATTTAGGAGCTCAGTGTAGCTAATGAGCCTTCAGTTGTATGTAACCCCTGCCCAGAGACCCCAGCTTAAGACCCCTCATCCAAGCAACAGAATTGCTGCAATCATTCCTAGAAGAGTCACTCCCCTGTCTTGAGGAGAGGGAGAAACTGATGGCAATAGATTTCAATTCAGTAACTGAATGGTAATATTTAAGAATGCCTCTCATCAGCAATGAATTCTCTCAAAATCTCAAATACATGATCCAATATTTCTGACATGGTCTATTCTCATGGGTTAGCCTGTGTTACTTAAATATCTTCCAAGTACCCAGGGTATACATGCAATACACATTTATTTAGGGCCCATTATCTCCAGGCATTGTGCTGGGCGGGCATTGGAGATACAACGACAATAGCCACATTTCCTCCCTTGAAGGCAACCACTGTCTAGTAGGGTTAACGACGTATAAAGAATTTATTGTATGACTTAAGTGGTAATAAAATAGATTATATATCAAGGTACAATAGAAACAGGAAAGAAAGCAAGGGCAAATCTATGTGGAGATTTATGAGAGATTTCACAGAAACGCAAATCCTTGGGAAGAAGTCAGCAGGCAGGTACGGGAAGGAAGTCCATTTGGACAGAGGAAGGAAGATGCACAATGGCAAAGAAGAGGGAAACTGCATACCAATATAGCACTTTGGAAAGCAGCAAGGAGCTTTTTCTGGCTAGAATGAAGATGCGGGATTGTAGCTAATGAGACGGGTGGGAGGCTCAAACACTCTGCATGCCATGCTAAGGAGCTGAGTGCATGTTCAAGATGGGTATGAGCAGGGTAGTGAAATGGTGACTTAAAGATACTCAAAGAGGACTCTCTGTTGCCGGCAGGTGGGCACACTGATTCTCATCACAGGCCCTCCCCTCTCAGGGACATTTATTCACCTAAAAATGTGCACCAGCAGCCTGATCCACACACCACGAGGTTCGATTTCTTTAAGCCTGCTTTCTAGCTGGTGGAACCAAAAAAAGCAGCAAACTGTATTTTCAGATGTAATGGAACTAAGAAAGGAAAAAGAAATAAAAGTAAAAATAGGTATATTTGCAGTTTGATATATTCCAGTGTGGTAGGGCTCATTGACATTGGAGCCGTTAGTGAGAAAAGAAAGAAATAAGTTAACCTTGTCCACACTGAAAGACATTTGAAACAAAATTCAACAACTGGTCTGATATATAGAGAGATGCAAGAACCTAAACTCCTTCACTCTGCCTGATTACTTCTGCAATAACTTGCTAGTTTTATTTAGGAAACTCTCTAGCTGGGAATGAAGTCCCTTATATCCGTCAAGTGCCAGCACTCTATAAATGAAATAGCATTATAAAACAACAGACAGATATCTGCACCTATGCATATTAATGGCGCACTAACATTTCACTGTGGTTCAGAATCCGTAACGAGCTCTCTGCCAAGTGCACAGTGGCACCGTTTAGGTAACGCGTGTGCAATCACACCTTTAAAATAAATGTAGTCCATTCATCAAATATGACCCTGAGTTGCAGAGGAAAGAAATCCTGAAAATGTGATCTTTATTTTATTGCTTGCCCCTCTATGCGAGTTTTGGCTCCCTGCCGGCCGCTGATGGAGAGCTATTCCCTGTGACAAGGAGCCTAAAGGGAAGGGAACCTGCTGTGTCCCTTCAGTTTCTTAAAAAAGGAAAAAAAAAAAAAACACATCTTTTTCCTAGGTGGAAATGTGCTGGTGTTTCTAGCCTTTTTAGCAAATTTTTATTGATGTATAATAATTGTACATATTTACGGGGTACATGTGACATTTTAAAACTCAACTGATTTTAGACTCTTTCTTCTGTGCACCTGAGCTGTACAGCTGGTAACAGAGCCCAAGTCCTTGTCAGAGAGAAGCTGTGTGAAGCTGTTACAAGATAAAGGGGAAGAGGGATCACTGTAAGAGTAAAGACCACTCTATCAATCCCATTCTCATCTGTCCCCCGGCCCTCCCCACCCCACCTCTCCCTCCCCCTGCCGGTCATGCTCTCCCGCTGCCTTTCCAACAGCCTGCATCTTCTCCGTGATTTTTACCTCTATGGAAGAGACGGAGCCATCTGATAACCCCAAAGCTTTCTGACTCTTGCCTGTACAATTGTATCTAGTTGATATCTAGACTGGCGTTGACAATAACCCTTGTACAATTAGGGAGGAAAACTGTATGTAGCCTCGCTAAAAATTTGTTTTAAATTTGTATTTTAAGGAACACTACACAGTTCTAAGAGGAAAAATGCATAATGACATATACCTAATCTTCTTACAGTTACATAATATAGTTACATAATTAGACAGAATGAACAATATTTGATAGCATGCAACGAAGTAACTATAATCAACAGTAAGTAAGTATACTTTAGAATAAGTAACAGTGGAATTGGGATGTTCATAACACAAAGAAATGATAAATGCCTGAGGTGATGGATACCCCAATTACCCTGATTTGATTAATTCACATTTGATGCCTGTATCAAAACATCACATGTACTTTGTAAAGATATACAACTATTATGTACCCATAATAGCTAAAAATAAATATAATTAAATAAAGGAAGTGAAAAAAATTAGATTGGACTAAACGGCATATGCAGTGACGTAGTTGATTTATGTTTCTTATCGCATCACCCTCCAGTTGCAATGCTGCTATAACCACGATCAGTCGCTGGTCCAAGGATCACACTTGCAGTAGTACTTCTATAAACAGCATTAGATTTGCTGGTCTTTAAAGATTTGAAAGCCTAGCCTTCTCCTGTGAAAACATTAGGATCTATAATAGTTTTGGAGAAGCTCTTTGACAATCTTCCCTGTTTATGTTTCTTGAACAGAATTTAGTTTCCTCCGATTTCCTCTTTATTTGGTTTTTATTTTGTTGTAGTGTGCTTTTTTTCTCTTGAGGTATAATTTGCATACAGAAAACTGCACAGACCTAGTTTTGACTAATGTATACATCTATAACCAATGCCCCAATCAAAATACAGAACATTTTTATCACCTCCAAAAGTTTCCTCATGCTCCTTGACCAATCCAAACTTTCCCCAGCAACCACTGATTTTTATCACTATAGATTATTTTTGCATATTCTTTAATTCATATAAATGGAATCATACACTTCTGTGTCTGTCTTCTTTTATTTGACATACTTTGGAGTTAGTTCTGGTTTTCCATTTTTCTAGAAAATTTACATGTTGTTGACAGGTGTTGAAATTTACCTGCACAAGGTTGTACAATGTCATTTCTTATGATTCTTTTCATTTACCATTTTTTTCTGTGTTTCTTTCCATTATTTTTTATATTATTCTTTTCCTCTCTGTTTCCATGGTTTTCTTACTCAGATTCCACTTACAGACCATTAATAGTTTAAAATATCCAGGAAATGAGCTGTGATCATGTTACTCTTCAGTCAGACTCCTTCACATTTTCCAATTGCCTATAAAATGAGTTCCGACGTTCTTACTCTATCATCCAGATCTCTCCACTACATGGCCCAGCTTACATTTCCTGCTTTTATTCTCAAGACTCCACCAAGCATTTTATATAGTTTGATTTGCTCTTAGTTGAAAAAAGTGCTGGAACCAATGATGAATTCATTATATAGAATTTGACGGGGACATCATCCTTTACCTCTTCCATTGTTTCCCATAGAAGTATTCACATACATAAATACTCTTGAGGAACTGGCATGTTTTCTTCAAATGTGCAATGAGATCCATGTAATTAACCTGGTTTCCTTTTCATTTTGGTCACAAATTTGAAAGTCATATTCAAATCTAGTGACCGTGTAGGATTTTAGAAACTTTCTATTTTCCTTTCTATTCAGTCTTCCATGTGTTGAAATTTTATTATAATTTACATATTTTAATCTCCTATGTAGCTAGTTGTTTTCCTTTTTTAGAACTACCTTTAACAATCTCTCTCCACGAATGGTCTATATCTCTCATAGAATGATCATGCATAAAAGTATCGGATTCCCACCTGAATGATCATACTTTCAAATCTGTGCCTTTCTGATTTTTTTAGTCCAGATTATCCCCACATCACTACCACCACCCCATCACCTAAAATATTTTACTCTCTGTCCTCCACTTGTCACAATTATGCTCTTCCTTCAACACTCACCTTGAGTGCTAACTTTTTCATAAAATTTTTCTCACTGCGCCCCCCGGGTGAATGTAATCTGTGTAAAATTGCCCTTCAAGTAACAGAAGTGTTGAAGCTCTCTTACTCTGTGCTCCTCCATGTGTCGCATTTTCTCCCAGGCTGTTGTCAAGACGACTGCAGTAGTACCAGACATCACATCCAACAGTGGCAACATGCTAAGGAAAAAGGAATTCATTTTCTCTCTTGCTAGGGATAAGAAAACGTTGTCCAGGAGCCTTTCCTCCCGATCATTATTGGGCTGCTGCTGACTGCATAGTGTTCCTAGATTATGCACAGGAGGGAATAATGAGACTCCTAGGATTGGCTTAGACCAATTCAACTTAAATTCCCTAAAGCTGGGCATGACATCAGCTCCCCCGGAGCCCGTGCTTGTGTGGAGAAGGGCGTATACAAGCTAAAACCAAAGACTTGTTAGGAAGAAAACTAGAGGGGAATACATATTGGGTAGCTCAATGATGTAGTCTGTAATTGTGATTTCTCCCTCCCAGAATCTTTATAGCATTTATACTTTCATAATACACTTTATGCTTTCTTGTGTTGTAGTTATCTGTATACTTATTTCATTTCTACTTCCTGTCAACATTAAGTTCTCTGATAATAGAAAATCACTCAGTGCACACTCAGCATCCTCAAGAGTGGCTGGATGCGTTAGGCACTCAGTAAGTATGTTTAACTCAATTCCTTGTTTTCCTCCTAGACATCTTTCATTGGGTATAAAAACTGTGCCTCTGTGGATGTGTGTACACAGCAGATACTTTTGTGTGCTTCATGTTTGTATGTGGGTGCCTTCCTCCTGTGAATTACCACCCACTGGCCCACACCTATAAAGATGTTGCTGTAAACCTGGGCTCATGAAGTCCTGTGCTTTGATTTCCCTCCAGTGAATGAATCCCTCATTCATGAGTATACTGTCACCTAGTTCCCCTTCTGACCCATTTTTAGAATGGCTGGCAGGGGTGAGGCACAAACTGAGGCCGAAGGACAAAGCTCTTCTCTGTGCAAAGGTGACTGGCTCACACCTGGACCAAGCTTGTGGCCCAGGCATCATTAGCACCATGTTCTAGTCCTGCAGAGCACCCCCAGCCAGCCAGACCTCCAAGAGCAGCAAGAACAGCAGGCACTCGGTGCCTTACAGTGGCCAGGCCCAGCCAGCAGGGGCCAGGGAACATCTGGTAGGATTCTGCACCATAGGGAGGCTGCCAAATATGCCGTGTTTGAAGAAAGAAATCCCCGCAACCTCACCGAGCCCCAGAGATAGAGCATTTGTAGAAGGATGTCTCCTTGTTCAAAGCTGCTCTCCCAACCCCAGCAACAACAGTAAAACTTCAAACAATCCCAGTGGCTCTTTCCCTCCCACAGGGTGAGCACAATCTGAGTATAAGCAGACTGCTGTTTCCAGGAGCCAATGAAATATTTTATTTATTTCAATTAGAAGTCATCCCAACCAGCTCTTTTGAAAAGGTATACCCTGGAATACACAAACATCTTCTCTATCATGGAAGAATATCAAACATTCTTCTCCATCATGGAAGAAAAGATACACTGTCATTTGGAAGAGAAGTGAAACAAATTTAAAAATTCCTAGTTAAATTCCTGAGAAGCAAGCTTGACCAAATTTCTCGCAAGTGCTCTCACTAAAAATACCATTGATTCCGCGTTAAAGACACTGAAATACTTTTAAGTATTAACGTCCGACCGGTTGGTAAAGGGAGAATAATCATTACGCATTCCCCCAAAGTGTTTGGGGACTCGCAAAAAGCAGAAAAATCCTCTAGGATGCCCATCCCAAAGGATCATTTCTGGGAATGTTAGACTAGGGTCAGGATCATAAAACTTGTTTAGGAGTTTGGAGTTTAAATCTTAACCACTCTCTTCAGCACATCTCCCTGAGGTTGAAGATGCCTGTTTTTCTCAATCCAATGCCACACAGGAAGCCAAAGCGCTGGCGTGGAGAATTGCTTTGAAGCAGCACCGTCAAGCAGCGTTAAGGGTGCATCACCAACTTGTTTTCTTACTTTGACTTATTTGTATCTATTAATAATCTAGCTTTACTTCTGGACAAATAAGCTTCAGACAAAGGACTCATACAAAAAAAAAAGAGGTGATTTGGGGGAAGGGGAGTCGAATCCTTTTAAGTGATTAACATTCATACCATTTTCAAAAAACAATGTGTTATTTCTGCTAGGAGCGAAACTACGGAATCTAAGTATCAGTATTATAATGACAGAATGAATGAATGAACAAATGAATACAGTTTAGGCTCTTACTGGCACTATGACACAGATGAGTTACTTAGCCCCTCTGAGTCTCGGTTTCTTTATTCATAATTTGAGGAAAGCAATAGTTTCTCCTTTGAAATATAATGAGGATTAGGTGTAATAACCTATACTATACTTAGCACAATGCCAATACATTGCAATAACCCAGGAAACGTTAGTCACTCTGATTATATTGACTGGGCTTCCTCTTTCCATGGTAACAGGGGTCTCTTCCTGGAAGAGATAGGATACAGCAACTTTAAACCTACTGAGCACAAAGATATGACTTAAGACTGAACGATTTTCGGTAAAATGTTACTGTGTACCAAGTAGAAAATACTACCTGGGTCACAGCACAAAAGAATGGCTCTAGCCATGAAGAAACCCAGATGGCTATGGTAGGCAGAAAGCTGCCAGTCAGTTGCCCCTGATCTTGGTAGGGAAACTTAACTAAAAGCTGGATCTACCGGATCAGAACTGGCTCTTGATGAAACAGCGAGTGACAACTGCCAGGCTAAGGGAGAAGAATCTCCGGACTCAGACACCAGCTGAATGTCATGGTGCTTGACTTTGGGGGCGATGAGGCAGGTGAGCGCTCAGCTGACTGGGAAGCTCTGTTCCAGAGAACTGGACTGACGAGCATTAAAAGGATTTTATTTTCATCGAGCCTGTTGTTGGTGCAATGACTCCACACGGACTCCAGGCAGGTCCCCAGTCTGTCCAGGCAGAGGTCTGTGGGGGCGGAGGGAGCCCTCTCACAACTCAGCCACAGCACAGTGGGGTGAGTGGAGCACCTCAGCGCTCTGTCCTCCTATTCTTCCCCTCCTGTACTTTTATCTTGTCAAATATATCACCTGCTCGCCTTTTTTCCCCTATAGTACATGTCCCGCATTACTTCCCTAGGTTCTCACAAAGTTCCTTCCAAGAAGGGCAATCCGTATGTAGGCAGCTGCCTGCCATTTTTGCGTCTTTCCTTGAGCGCCGGGTGCACGCAGGGCGCTTCCGGTCGCCATTTTCCCCCCACACACATTGTCACAGTGAATGAACGCCCCGGCCTGCACGTCAGGAAAACTATTTCCTGAAAACCTGTAGGAAGAAAATATTCTCAATACTTAGAAGTGAAAATGTTAATACTCGTGTCTCTGCAAATGATATTATTCTTGATAATATTCATTTGGACTATATTGTGTCTATGCTAAGGATTACAGGCAGAGATCTGATTATGTCACTATGTGATCTTGAACAAGTTTTCTGTTTTTAACGTCAATAAACTTCTATTTACCAATCTATAAGATCGAGTGTTGGGCTGAAGGATTTCAAAGACTCCTTCCAGCTTCTACCTATTTCTTCACAGGCAAAGAAATTAAACCTAGAAAACACCACAATATTGAAAACAATGACTTCAACAGGGTCTGTCGTTGCATCCCCCTGCTTTTGCTCATTTTATAGACTTATTTCTTCTTCTTACTGATCTTATGCTCTGAAGTGGCAGCTTCAGCTCCCTAGTCTATAGCTGAAGCTATAAGCTTTAAAAAGGTTAAAACTTTTAGCTTGGTTTCTCAAATTTGAGAAAAAATGTATCACTGCTTCCCAACTAAATATGGCCCCTGCTCCACTGGGTATCAATTCCTGCTGTGTTCATCTCTGGTGGGGTTTTTCGTGGCGGGTGGGTAACAGAGGGAGCGTAATATTTAGGATTGCCCCCTTCCTTATAGGGCTGGCAATGGAACCATCTAGTACACTAGCAGTCTCGCCATTTATTTTTTATTTTGCAGTGTTAATAATGGATCCTGCTCTCCTTGGAGGTCCTCCACTGTCATTATTTGAATAGAACTTCTCGAGATCTTTGTGTGTGTGTGTATGCATGTGTGTATGCTTCAGGCGACACTCTGCTGTTTATTGCATTTTCTTTGAAAACAATTATCAAAGGATTAAACATTTTAGGAGTATCAGATTTTCCCAAAAAAAATAGATTTGTTAAAAAAATGGTATCTTTTTTTTTAAAAAAGGTATTATTCTTATATCTAATGAGAAAGAAAATATTTTTTGAACCTGGCTGTCTGGCTGTATCAGTAACTCTTTTTTATTTGGGCAGCAGAATCCCAAAAAAGTAGTAATTACATGAACTTAAACATAGTTGATAACATTGGAGGTGACATCTGATAATATGATACTTAAAATAGCCACAGCCTGAGAATTCTGAGAAATGGAAACAAACATTTCTAGGCAACGATATGTCAAGATGGGGATTTATTCTTTTTCAACCAAAAGCCAAAGCATCATTGATAGAACAAACAACAAACCAACAAAGAAAACCCTCTTATTGCTGCAACAGAGATGTTTTATAAAATCCAACCCAACAGATATTTTTTGTAAGTCATGCATTAGATTAGAATTTCAACTCATGAAGGTCTTATAAATACACAGATTGATATAGTAGCAAATAGAAACAGAAAAGTCTCACACTATGGAAAATGAAGTTGTCTAAGACTATAAAGTTTATTCTGCACAGAGACACTGAGGATTTTCTGCAATTAGTTTCTGACACATAGACATGAACAAAGGTCTAAGAAACAAGAAGATACTGACAAGACAAAGAACACACACAGCCCTCCCATAACTTTAATTTACACTATGGTGAATAAGGATTCACAGTTAAAAAATAAGAGCCACACCTTAATTCTACTACTCTGTGTGTAACATGTATGGTTTTGTGTGTGCACATAGGCATATACACATACATATAAATGTATGCTTAAGGTGCCCATGTAATAGTCCACGTAGATTCCTCAGAGTGCATGCTTGGTTTCTGTTAGTTAACCTTTTAGTCATCTTTATACAGGTAAAGAACTCCTTTTGGTACCAGGAAAAGAAATGAGTGTGCCACCTGTGTCACTCTGTGTCTGCTTCTCTGTATTTGTCGCTCTCTCTCCTTCTCCTTGTTTGTTTCAGGAGAAACTCAAAAATTACCCCTGGCATTTCCATGCTAAACTCATTTGCCACAGCAGTATTTAAGCTTCCTTGAGGGTGGACTATGTCTCCATGTGAAACTCATATCTTTTGGGTCGTTAACTCTTATTCAGGCTGTGATACAGTACTGCCAGTATGAAATATAAAATTACTTATTAAAAACCAACAAGGAAAAAAGTCCCCAACAGATAGAAGTAAAAGCCTGGCATCTCCAGATTGCATGCATCATCACAGCATCAGCAGCTGCTTCCTTAGTCGGTGGCAGAACAGTAAATCTGGGAGCGTGGCTATTCATCTACAGTGTGGTTAGGAGGAGGCCAGAACAGAACGGAATGACATTGGGTGAAAAACGAGTTGCTGATCAGCTAAGGTTACTGTCCAACTCCAAAGGTTATGGCAATATAATCATCCTCTCTCCTGCTCTACAAGGGAAACTCAATATTGCCTTAATTACTTTGCTCTTGTTATCCATTGTATTCCCAATGCATCCCAGAAAATGAATGGGCAGACAATTCACTTATTATATACATAAATTTATATTATCTAAGGTGGCACACGTACTTTGATCCTTTAAAGAGGATTATGCTAGTTGAAAGAAGTTTTTCATCTAAGTCTCCAAAGGCCTGGCTCAGGACACGAGGTAAACCGTTACTCTTACAATCAACTCGACTAATTTTCTGGGGACAAAAGATATGAATTGTAAAAACTATTCCCCAAACTCTTCAGCCAATGGAATATTGATCCATCAGAAAGAGAGTTGACTGACTTAATATTGAGGTGATACTTCTTCATCTAGGAAGGATTCTTCAGAAATTTCCAAAGCTTAGCCCCTAGAATTTCCCAGGGAGCACACTTCCTATCTTATAAATTTATACCCTTTACCATATGGTCCCAAATGTTGTTTGCTCATTCAGGTTTACAATGGTTGTCAGACCCAAATATTCTGCACTAGTCTACTTAGGAAGTATGCTGTTTGAGCTGACAAGAATTATGTTTCAGTTTATTTTCATTTAGCAATAATGAGAGGAAAGGAAAAGAAGCAGTAGTCATTCTTTGACCTTGACGAAACCAGAAGGAATCCACTGGGCTCAGTTAAAGACTGATGGATTAGAAAACAGAACTCTTGTGAAGATTCCCATTTCAAGAAAAACAGTTCTTTCAATATTTCTTTTCTGAAAAACACCATTATTATCTTATTGATGAACACTTAGATAAGCAAAATAAAACAAAAATCTTCTATAATTCCTGTAAACAGAGATAACTGTTATTAATACATTAGGGTATCTTTCTATATGTATATAGAGATACTTCTATTTATAAATGTGATTATTAGTTCTTAGTAGCTGGTTAGAGGTTAAAGTAATATATAGTCACTGAGTACATATAAATCAGTGAGGAAGCAGTACCTCTCTCTCTCTCTTGCTAATAACACCGTATCAAGCCAGGCCACAACGTGGATGTGACCTGTCTTCTTCAACATGGCTCTCTCTGCTCCAAAAGTGCCAACTCTATCTTCCAAGCCTGGATCCTCAATGCTTTATTCAGTAAAAGTCATCACTATACAAAGAGTAAAAGTAAAGAATAAATCCAAACCAGAACAAAAAGCTAAGCATAGGCTTAGGGGCTACTTTCCTTCATAAAAACTATCCATCGTGATGTTAAGTACTCATAACACATCTCTGTCAAACTCATGTGAAATCTGGCACTTCCGAGCCTGCTCCTCTCACAGTCGTATGTTCATGCTCCCCGTCAGGCAGTCTTCAGCGTCAAGGGAGTGACATCTGTACCTCCAGATGTTTGTGATTCATCAGGCCCTTCTCAGCCATTTTGATCAGGGTGCATGTATACAAATTATATTGTAAATCTTCTCACACCTCCTATGCTATATCAAATGAAAAAAACCACCAAGTTTACACAGAGCTATAGGAAGCCTAAGAAATGTAACTTGAGATGTTAACACACTGTTCGTAAGGATGTGCTATTATTCTTAATCCCTTGATTAATACGAGCTAGCACCACTGTGCAGATTTACTATGCACCGTATGCTCTGTAATTATCATCGCCTCCCAAAGTTACCACGCTGCACATCTGCAGCCAATGTGGGCTGCTGTTCCTCTGCCCCTGCCTCAGCAGGATCTGATAACCATTTTTCAGCTGGACAACTTGATGAAGAATCAGTCCCAACAATGTCTCAGAAGAGTGATTAAAATAAAATAAAATAAAATAAAATAAAATAAAATAAAATAAAATAAAATGGAAGGGAAACAATGTTTTGGGGAGAGTGTGGGGAGTAGGGGAGATTCACTGTCAATGAGGTGCCTCATCTGTTTGGGTTCATATTAGCTGAAATGCTTTTTAATTGTAGATTGTTAATGTTTGCCTTCCAAAATCCAGCTGTTGCAAATGGAATTAAAGAAATCTTCCTCTCTTGAAGCAAATGAGAATACAGAGGGTGTGCAAACACTAACGTTGTTCTCAGATCAAGACGTGCCTTGCTGATTTAAAATCTTTTGGACTGCGCAATCAAGAGAGACATAATTCACAGGGACTTGGATTAATTTTTTAAAGATTTACACTACAATTTTAAATGAAGTTCTAGTTAATTAAGCACCCCTCTATATCACAAAGGAACAGTTCTTATAAACTGTTTTTCCCTTTATTGAAGTTTAACATTCTTAAAGTCACACATTCCTTTCCTCCAATAGATACAAGAGATATGTGTATCAAGACAAATGCTTCCTGAAATATTGTATGCTTGATTAAAAGACGGCAAGCTTTCGCAGAAAGAAACGATTTATGGCTCAGAAGACAAACATTGGGAAATCTTACAGTTTTTAGTTTGTGTTATGAAGGACTTGAACCAGGTGGTCCCCAAGGTAACTGTCCTCTCTAAGTAAATGACACCAATTCATTAGTATTGAATTCAACAGATTTATGATCATTTGTGCTTTAGCCAGATAGCAATCCAAGGAGGTTGATGAATATTGTTTAGTCCTATCCCTGCAGAAATTAAGATCTTAAAAATTGATTAATTCACCAAATATCTTAGAACCAGTTGGAGAGTCAGTTTCTTACTTTGAAAAAAATTCTTATTAATTCCCAAAAAGTTCTTTAAAAATATTGCAAAAGTAAAGCTTTCGAATATCTCTTTATTAAACTATATAGGACCTAGAATAGTCAGCAAAATCTAGAAGGTGAAGAACAATAAAGCTGCAGGACTTGCTATCAGATTTCAAGATTTATTGTTACACAAGTAGCCCAGACAGCAAAGTTTCAGCTCAGGAATGGACAAGTAAACCAAAGAGACATGATTGAGAGACAAGAAACAGACCCACACAGGTACAGTCACTGATGTATAATGAAAGTGCCACTGCAATCCAATGCGAACAGGACAGTTTTTTCAATAAATGGAGAAAAAAGAAGCTTGACCTCTACCTCACACCATGCACAAAAATTAATTTGAGATGGATCTGAGATTTAAATATGAAAGATATACAGTAAACTTTCTAGAAGAAAATATAGATATCTTCAGGACTTTGAGATAGGCAAATAATTCTTAAACTGGAAAAAGGAAAGAAATTAACTATAAGAGAAAAGATAAATTGCTTTGCATGATATTTAAAACTTCTACTCTTTGAAAGATGATATTTAAAAAACGATAAGGCAAGCAATAGATGGGGGAAAAAATTGGAATACAAATATCCCACAAATGACTTATATTTAGAGTACATAAAAAATAAAAATCAGTAAGAAAAAGACAAACTAGATTTTTTAATGGGAAAAAAACTTGATGAGACACTTCACAAAAGTGAATTACATGGCCAGTAAACAGATAAAAAGATCAACATGGTTACTTGGCTGAGAAATGCAAAGTAAAACCACAAGCATAAAAGAAGCCCAACACACAAGAGTATATATTGTACAATCACACTTGCGTGAAGTTCAAAAACAGGCAAAACTTATATATGGTGGTAAAAGACAGAATAGTGGCTACCTCTGGGATGGGGCTAGGGGATAGGGGAGAGAGACTGGAAATCTGTGCCTTCATCTGGGTACATGTACCTTCATAGGTATATGTATATGTCATCAAGTTTTCCTCTTGGAATTTGTGTACTTTTTGGTTTGTAAGTTATATCTCAAGAGAAAATATAGTAATACACACACACACAAACACACACATATATGTAATATATCTCACTTCCCAAAAACACAAAGATTGGAGTTTGTATGATATATCGAGTAGTACATTTGCAGAAATGGGAACATCTGATTAGTGGGATTAACAATCTATTTGAGACCATTCTATTTTCCTGTGAACTGAGGTGAATATTACGCTAAATTACAAAAGATCTAGGCCTAAAGCTCTCCTGTTCCGCTCTCCAAAACAGAAGTGAAGTTCATCAAAGCCCAGAAGGAGTAGTGGGCTTCACTGTCCTGCAGCTTTAGAATGAGAAAAAACTGACCCTTACATTTACTGTTTTAAAAAATAGTAATAAGCCTTTTAAAAAATTTACACTTTGCTACTTCAATTTTCTCTTCTTAATGACTCTGGTGCACACCAAAAACAGTAAGAAAATAGCCTCCAAGTCCCAGGTTTTCATTTTCTAGATCCTGATGTGCAAAGTTTCTGTCTGGGGAGTGATATTCCTCATTTCTTATAACCCCTTCTCCAGTCTTTGTTTCTATCTGGAATATCAGTTCTCATCCAAAGCATCCTCTCATACTCACGTGTTCTGATCATATATAAAATGAGTCACGAGAAATGTTATTGTTTATAAACAAAGAAGTAAAGTTACTTTTAAAGAAATTAAAATAGATTTAAGAATTACAATTTCCATTTTATAGCTGGGGAAAAAATGGCAATTAAGCATTAGACTTTCCCTAGAGCACAAAGCAAGAAAGTCATAAAGGACAGGAGCCTGTGTTGTTTTTTTTTTTTTTTTATCATGAACTGCCTCTCCATGTGAGTGAATTGTGCATGTGTCGTGGGAGTGGTGACTCATCTGGGATACATGTCAGAGAATCATCAACTTATTCAGTTCTCAAGGCTTTTTTCAAAGAGTGGGTAAATTCACCTCTGTGTCAGTACAGCCAATCAGCCATTTTTTAACCAGGAAATTGCAATCGCATCTTAAAATATTGGGGTCAAATGGAATGAAACAGAGAACCTAGAAATAAATCCACACATCTATAGTGAACTTATCTTTGCCAAAGGTTCCAAGAACATACAGTGGAGAAAGGACAATCTCTTCAATAAATGGTGCTGAAAAAACTGGATATCCACATGCAGAAGAATGAAACTAGACCCTTATTTCTCACCATGTACAAAAATCAAATCAAAATAGATTCCAGACTTAAATCTAAGACCTGAAACTATGAAACTACTAAAAGGAAACATTGGGAAAATACTTTAGGATATTGGTCTCGGCAAAAACTTCTTGAGTAATACCCCCAAAGAAGGCTACCAAAGCAAAATTGGACAGATGGGATCACATCAAGCTAAAAAGCTTCGGCACAGCAAAGGAAACATCAACAAACTGAAGAGACAACCCAGAGAATGGGAGGAAATATTTGTAAACTACCCATCTGACAAGGGATTAATAACCAGAATACATAAAGAGCTGCAACAACTCAGTAGGAAAAAATCCAGTAACCTGATTAAAAAGTAGGCAAAGGCTCAAAATAGACATTTCTCAAAGGAAAACACACAAATGGCCAAAAGGTATATGAAAAAATTCTCAACGTCATTAGTCATCAAAGAAATGCAAATCAAAACTACAATGAGATATCATCTCACCCCAATCAAATGGCTTTTATCAAAAAGACAGGCAATAACGAATGCTGGCAAGGATGTGGATAAAGGGGAACCCTTGTGCACTGTTGGTGGGAAGATAATTAGTGCAACCACTATGGAGAGTAGTATTGAGGTTCCTCAAAAAACTGAGAATAGAACTACCATATGACTCAGCAATCCTTAAGCTGGATATATATCCAAAGGAGGGAAAGCCAGTATATCAAAAAGATACGTACACTCCCATGTTTATTGCAGCAATAGCCAAGATATGAAATCAACCTAAGTGTTCACCAACAGATGAATGGATAAAGAAATTGTGGTACATGTACACAATGGAATATCGTATAGCCACAAAAAAGAATGAAATTCTGTGATTCACAACAACATGGATGGAACTGGAGAACATTATGTTATGTGAAATAAGCCAAGCACAAAAAGACAATTCTCACACGTCCTCACTCGTATGTGGGAATCACATATTACAAACAATTGATCTCATGGAGACAGAGGTAGAATGATGCTTACCAGAGGCTGGGAACGGTAGCGGCTAGGGGCAGGGAGATAAAGTGGGAATGGTTAATGGGTTCAAAAACAGAGTTAGATAGAATGAACAATATTTGATAGCATAACAAAGTAACTATAATCAACAATAAGTTAGAGTATACTTTAAAATAACTAAAAGAGTGAAATTTGAATGTTCCTAACACCAAGAAATGATAAATGTCTGAGGTGATGGATATCCCAATTCCCCTTATTTGATTAATTCACATTATATGCCTGTATCAAAACATCACATGCACCCTATAAAGATATACAACTATTACGTATCCTTAAAAATTAAAAAAAATATTGTGGTTACACATCTTAGGTAGTATAAATCCGTGGGCATTGGAAATTACTTGACAGGACTGCTGGCTCTGAAAAGTGATATTGAAGATTTCTAGAAGCAAAAATACCTACAAATCTGTGAAAAATAAGAAGTTTTTTAACAATGTTATATAAGACGCATGAAACGAACACATAATCACTCTGATACTGCCTATACCACTTCTGAGTGTTTTCTATTTTTAGTGTTTTCTTGTTGGAAAATAGGCATTCCTTCCCGGGAAACTTACTTTACTTTGTGTCAGTCAACAGATGGAAAATTACAACCAAATGTTGAAATATGGCAATTAATTCCTTGACTTAACAAAAATAACACTGTTTCTGAATAGGAACAATTATTTAAAATCAGTAAGAAATACCATTTAATATATTTGTTCATGCAATGTAAGCTAGTTGAGTCGGCCAAAGCTATGTGTCCTTGAAACAAAGATAACTGCTCAAGTAAAGCAGCCTTCAATTTGAATTTCACTGATTTCCCTCAAAATCTATTATTATTATTATTAAATCTAAAACTTCATGAGCCTAATAACTCAGAGAAATATAAACTCACAAGATAACAAGACTTGAAATGGACCAAGGAGATCACTTCATCCAAATCCATTATTTTGCCAATGGAAAACCTGAGGTCTGAAAAGTCATATAGTCAAGTGCAGACAGCTCCCAGTGCAAAATTCTGCTACTATGAATAGACCCTAACTAACCCAAAAACAGTCCCTGTTTGACTTTAAACTCCCCTGACTAACCCTGATAAACACCAGCTTTAGGAAATATTCTCTTTAAACTTGAATGTTCAAATATAAACAAAAGAATATCTGTCATATTTATATTATTTTCTTTTCAAAACAAGGTCTGAGCTCCTCAAATTGTTTCTAGTATATAGAAATTGCTATTGACAACTTTGAGGAAACTGGGAACCAAAATGGAAACGTCCTCACAATCCTGACATCTTACAGTGCCCACCAGGTATGGTCAGGGAGCTAGGCCAGCTTGATTCTCAGTTGACAGCGAGGCCTGTATTTGTGTGATTTCTGATAGCTAAAAACCTGGGCTCTGGAACTAAGCCCTGATTACTCTCACTACCTGTGTGATCTTGGGCCACTTACATACTTATCTATCCTTCAGTTTCCCCATCTGTTCAATGGAGATAATAACATTTGCACCATAGGGTTATTGCATAAATGTAAATACATGTAAACACACAGGACGGTGCACGGTGGCTACTGTCATGATGCTGCTAATCAGATGATGGTGATGATGATGATAGTGATGATGCTTTATTACACATAAAAAGGAGACATATATTTATTCATCCTTAATAAGTCATAAATAAATTTCATTTCAAATTATATTCGGAATTATTTTAAAAGTTGATCTTGTCTTAACTTCATCCAGGTATGTTATCTCCACTTATAATTTCTGAACTCCTAAGGTACCACGCCTTACATATCTTTGTATATAAATTATAGTGCCTGGCAGCTTGCCTTACACATATTGGCTGCTCAGTAGGCATTTGTTGAATTAATCAATGAAGGTTTAAATAAGCAAAGCTCAGAGGTAAAAGAGATTTCTGCCCACGTTCCTCTCCCACTCCACCCCTGCACACACACACACATCAACCCTGCCCAATTTATTGGAAGGCACCCAAATCACTGATGAAACATTTGGCTCAAGTCTTCAAAATAGTACACAAATAGATAGATGGCCTTTTTTTTTCTTATAGCTTTTAATATCCTGTTCTTTATAAATGACTTTCAGGCTCATTTTATATTATGGTTATCTTCTGAAAATGTATTATGGCCTAATAGCCAGGCTTCTTTCCCTACCTCCAACCCTAGCTTTTTGGTTTGGTGCTGATTTTTTACTTTGAGACATTAATTTAAGTATTCTGCTTGTCAGTGGATGAGTGAATGAATTATTCATTTTATTATGAAACATAAATTTTAAAGAACAGCATTATAACTTTTTATATGCCAAAAATAATAGATCATTCCAGCAGCCATTGTGGCACCCTTTATCTAACAGAGGGTACACTTTTGAAAGCTGTGCCAAACTAACATGTTTTAGTATAACTACGACTATGAAACATTAGAAGAATCCAGCTCAATTTGGTATCTAAATGACAAATATATAAGCTACACCTAAATTAGGTAATGCTAGAACTCTTTGATTGTCATTAACATTAACCATACTAAACGCTCAAGCAAAATCAGCATGTTAAACACTGCTTTCTATTCATAAACATAACCCAAATTCTCACTTCTCTTATCAAAATGTTATCTACATGAATATGTGCTAGATATGAACTAAGAAACATGACTGACATAAAGTTAATCTTAATTACAATCTATTCTAAAGACCTTACTACCACAATCCACACATCTGTATAAAATGCATAACTATACTGAATTGCACTCAATATCTATTAATACAAAGCATGCCATCTAAAATTTCTGACTTTTCAGATCACTGTTGTACATTAACATTTTAAAGCTGTGTCTGCATAGCCAAGTGTCATAATATACCTTATACTAATTATTGTTTTTTCCTATAGGCGACGGCTTTTGCTCAACATGACAAAAACAAATTTTTAATACGCTATTATAAATTCCAGTCCACATCCTCTTTTTCCCAAACTTATCTCCTTAGTTATAAAAGCAATGAGGCTTAGCTGACTGGCATCCTGTTAGACTCAACAGATAAAACGCATATTACTTTCTGGCCCATCTTTATTTTAAAATATTAATAAAAAGGAATGTGAAAGATACTCATTACAGACTAAGAAACAGTCATTACAATGGTGGAGATAGATTTACGCAATGACAGAGGCGTGAATGAACCGAGGCAGTTAAGTCTACTCAGGAGTATGAAAAGCCATACTGATTATTTTAATTTCCTAAACTCTTTAGTGTTCTGAAAGGCTCTTTAAAACTTCATATTCTTTCACATTTGTCTGTTGCTATTATCTTGTCCAAAGCTCTCACTCACCTTCGTGCTACCCAGAAAGAAGGTTAGCATCAAACTGGCAAGATTTAATCAGAGTTTATTGCTCCAGATAAAAACACTGCCACGTTTTTTATCTTTTTATTAAATTTACAAACTTGAGCATCCACATTAGGGATCAAAAAGTGATTGCCTGTTTCCTCTGCTGGAATGCACTGTTGTACTTCTCATAGAATAAAAAGCCCCTTCCTTTGATTTGGTGAAGAGAAACAAGACTTTCTTATTGGAGTGGGGCCCAGGAACTTTCCTTGAGATTATATTCAGGTATGACAATCTCTTTAACAATGACAACAAAAAAGGTGAATTTGAACCTCTGGCTCTTGCTCACGGATATATCACAAAAGCAAAGTAATCACATTATGTTCCTGGAGCACAGCAATAATATGCCAACTTGGAAGTCAAACATTAAGAAAAATTTAGAGTGCCCAGATATGGATACATAAACACATGATGATAAAAATTAGAACAGTCCTTAACAAGGTTTTATTTTATCCCCATTTCAGATTTCAAAGAAAAATGTTAGATGTACCTTTTTCCAGGAAAAATATTTTTTCCTTTATAATGACTGTCAACTGTCACTTATGAGAGTAGATAGTCATATGTTGTAATTCAGAAACCCATGAATTCCAAAACTACCAGGTATATCCGTGTATCCATCATTGCTGAGTTTTTGCTTTGTTTTGTTTTTACAGAGACAGCCTTGGTATGTTGCACAGGCTGGAGTACAACCGCTATTCACAAGCACGATCATAGTGTGCTACAGCCTCAAACTTCTGGCCTCAGGTGGTAGTTGGGACTACAGGCGTGTGCCTGGCTTGTGTGTACCCACTGATTGTTCATCAGCACCTTGGTAGGCACCAATGAAAAGAGAGTTACGAATGTCATTTAAAATCACAAGTATGTAAAAGATAATTGCTATTTTTCTATATCGTCTCTTAAAAACCACTATTTGTTGAGCCTACTAGCAGTCAGGCATGTTACATACATTAGCCAAATAGGATGATCATTATATATACTGTGTGTGTGTCTATGTATATATATGGAAAAAAGAACAGAATTTGTCTGAGGCCATGGACAACTGGTTAGCTTGTGGTACAGTAGGATTCAAAATCAGGTTTCTCTAGCTCCAAGGACTATGTCATTTTGTTTTACCATTTGCTTCTGATGAATCAAAATTAGTTCAGCCTAAAATAACTCTGAATAGCCCACAAGGTGTAATTCACTAGTGTCCTGCCTTACTTCCAAAGTTTTGTACAAAATCTTGATTTTTTTTATAATAAGTCATTCTATAAGTAAAGGTTCAAAAAAGTTAGCCATAAATATCTAAAGAAAATATATTTTTTACAACTGAACCATCGCATATTCTTAATCTGGAAGCAACAAATCTACACTATTTTTACATTGTAAATACAAAAATGTGCAAAGAAATATAGTTCATCCATTTTACAAACTGCAGCACATGCATAATACCATATTGTGCTACTAAAGTAACTATTAGATTATGCATATTTTTAGAGTTTTAATTATTTTTGTTGTCATAATTTCCTCTACTAAGACATTATTTAATAAATATGCAAAAGCATATATTCAGATGACTCATGTCTGGTTAACCACAGATCCATCCTCTTGACTTTACAGCCATAATTGCTTTGGGATAGCAACAACCTCATTTCCCTAAATAGCATGTATTCCTGTCTTATTCAATAGGCCCGAATTTAAATACTTTTGCTTTATTTCAAGAAGTAAATCTATCCTCCACAAATAAAAATGTTTCATCATTCAGAATATTCGAGAGAATTTCCTTGGAAAGGAAATCCAAAATTGTATTAGTTGGAATAATAGATCTTTCCCAAGGTGACTACTTCTAAGGAACAGTATTTAGGGATAGATAGAACATTTTTAAAAAAATAATTCACTTTACTTTGTCACATCTCATGATACCCTAAAAGGTCTGGGCTAATGAAATTTATGAAGTTCAAATTTGTCTTCCTAAAGAGACAAGGCTAAGGGGGGAAAATCATTCCGAAGTCATTCTCAAATTAGATATGAAATGAATTGTCATTAATTTTTGGATATTTTGCCATCATACTTATAGCCTCAATAAACAAAAAGTAAATGTGTATGGACCTCACACATTTTGTGTAATTACTTATTTAACATCCTCAAATTCCGTAAGTGCAAATACCAGGTCTGTCTGGCTTTCCATTAATCCTCAGCACTTAGCAAGGTGCCTGGCAAATATTGGGAGGAATAAAGGAATGTTGGGAGGAATACAGGAATGAAGGAAAAAAATAGGAGTTAGTGATTTCAATTCTATGTAGAGTGGAACTTGACAAGTAGCACAAGTGACTGTTAAGCTGACAATATAGTTTCTTTATCAATGAGTATATCACATAAATTTTAAGTATTTTTCTGATTTATTAAATATACATTTCACAACTTTCTTTTCTCTGAATCAGTCCTATCTTATCCCCTTTAAGTAACAAAATAGTCTCAATCATAGTCCCTTTCATTGAAGAGAAACACATACACTTGTGCATGCACACACATACACTAAACACGTCTTTTTTTTAATCTGTCAGAAAATCTTAGAAGCTCTGGGGAAAGAATACACTTCAACGAATCTTTCCACTTGATGAAGGATAATTAGAAAGGGATAGTTCGCCTTCATAAATAGATCTTAACACTAATGAACCTGCAAGAGGACCTTAGCAAGGCATTGTACTTGAAAAAGATGAAGAGGAACATTGTCACATAAGGAAACCATGCTAAGAGCTTGTTAAGTGGCCTGACTTAAAATGCTATAGGAATCCAAACAAAAGAGTATTTATAGTATAACTTTATGTTTCTGTATCTGCCTAGTTACCAGATAATGCTATGAAGCATTTTCCTACAAAGGAGAGAGAAATGCCATCTCTCCTTCATATGAACAGGCAGCTATCACTTGGCACCGGATACAGTTGCCAGGAAATTTAGGCCAATTCATACCAGAACTTCTCATTTTCCAAGAGAAGCCAGAAATAAGATGGTTATGTAAATCTAACATTCTTATTGTTGGCAACTATTTAAATGCTTTAGACCCCGCTGTGGTCCCCAGCCCCCATGCCAGTCTGAAGAATGTTAAGGATGGGGCCGCAGTGCTCTACACCCCTCCCTGCAGTCCTGGAAACTTAGGGAAGGGGGTGGGGCACACAGCAGGAGGTGACTGCCAGTGAGTCAGGAAGCTTCATCTGTATTTACAGCCGCTCCCCTTCCCATCCTTGCATCATCACACCAGACAGCCTCAGCCCCTCCCCTGCCTCCGGAAAAACTGTCTTCCATGAAATATGTCCCTGGTGCCAAAAAGATTGGGGACCAATGTTATGGGACTTCTGCTTCTCATTAGGATATGAGAAATTCACAAGACATCCCACTTGTGCACAGAAGTTCCAAACAAATGTCTACTGACCAGAAGAACATATTTTTATGAACACTGTGGAGTCAATAAATTAACAAATGTATTAAATAAGCCACTTTTATTAAATTAATTGCTTTTATTAACTAGCTCAGTTGCTTTTGCCTCATTTATGTTTCTGGTTTTTTTGTTGTTTTTTTTTTTTTTTTGAGATAGAGTCTCACTCTGTTGCCCTGGCTAGAGTGAGTGCCGTGGCATTAGCCTAGCTCACAGCAACCTCCAACTCCTGGGCTCAAGCGATCCTACTGCCTCAGCCTCCCGAGTAGCTGGGACTACAGGCACGCACCGCTATGCCCGGCTAATTTTTTCTATATATTTTTAGTTGTCCAGATAATTTCTTTCTATTTTTTTTAGTAGAGATGGGGTCTTGCTCTTGCTCAGGCTGGTCTCGAACTCCTGAGCTCAAACAATCCGCCCACCTCGGCCTCCTAGAGTGCTAGGATTACAGGCGTGAGCCACCGCGCTCAACCTCTATTTTTTTTTAATAATCTCTATCATACACAGAGGAAAACACATACCAGGACACATTTACATTGGTTACAATGTCAATGGGACATGGTTTCATTTCTTATTGATTTAGACATTATCATACAGACCAAGGGGAGGCATAACTGCTGATGTTTTACTGTTTTAGTGAGTTTAGGCGAAACTTTCCTACATTTAGTCTCTAAGTTTATAAGGATAATGTCTATTTGCAAAATTGGAGCCTGAAGAATTTAAAATATCACTGATTTTTAGGTAAAAAGGATTCAGAGTTTACAACGATCATAAAACCAAACGCCTAAAGACAAGACACTGGAAAGAAAAGCATAGTTCACTGAAGGTCTCTTTCAAACAGCTGTCATCTGTCATCCCATAATGTATTTCAGACAAGTAGAGGACAGGCCCATGTGCACTGTGGGATGATAAAACTCACCTTGGAGAAGCATTCTGGTTAACTGGTAGCACAAATATGGCTGTAAATGCACAAGTGAGATAAAATCTCAGTAATTCCCGAATATCAGAGCTCATATACCAGAGTGAATTTTAATTAATAGAATTTTATAAAGGTTTCTCAGAGACAACTATAAAATGTAAACAAATTTTGGTTTGTGAAAAACTTGAAGATGATGTTTTGCCTATATTTAAAATCTAGTTGGATATTTATACTGTTGATGGGAATCACATCTGCTCCAGTTTAGCATGAATTATAATAAAAGCTCTAGCAACATGCTGTCACAAAGACATTGTTCTAAGTAAAGCCTTAAACACTTTCACACTTTAAAAAATCATAAGAATTAAATGAAGCAAAGAAAAAATAAACCTACAGTATCATTGTTAATTCTCTTTATAAACAAAACTTCCAAATATACTATGATAAAAATCAATGTCAAAACTTGTCACTACAGAATTTCTAAGATTCTAAAAGTCCTTCTAGGATTAAAAGGGAGGGGCATATGTTTTTATTACATAGAGTATTTAATAGACAACAGATCAAAATAAATAAAACTGAACACTGCTGATGGTTGATGGAGGGAGAAGAGAGAATAGCTGTAAAGTATAAGTTAGAATTACAGGACATATCACAGAGTTATGCCTCTTGGAATTACCACGATCTGTAAATGAGCGCTCTTTTGATTCCTTGAATAAAGCTTCAGAAGGAAAATTATGTATGGCACCAACAGGTGACGTTGAAAAATTACTTCTTAGCCTATTTCTATCTGAAGCCCACAGAACTGCCTTCACTGAGAACATGGACTCTGAGCACAGCCACCCTTGGGGCATTGCCCGGACCCTATTCTATAGCAGGAGATGGGCTGGTTTGTGCATTGATTTGGAGGGCAGCTATACTAAGCATTCAAGTAGGTTGTCTGCATCTCCGTAGGAAGATGCCTGCTTTGAGAACAAACTGAAGATGCCCCATTCAAAGAATCTCACTCAGTGGTCAGGCTAGCACTTTTTCCAAATATGATCTTAAGGTTATATTAAAATGCAGCAATCCAGGATTTTTACAAGGACTTTTGTTTTCCACGTACTTTTATCTTTCATTTGTTTATTTTTAATTGAAACTAGGGACAAATGCCACTTCTGACATTTGCTTGTTCTGACTTTGGGCAAGTATCTTATAAGTCCTCTGTGCCTCAGTTTTCAATCTCAGCCTTCAGAGGTTCACCATCCAGCGGGTAGCCAAGCAGGTGAAGAGATAGCAGATGAAGAGGGACATACTCAAATAAATTTTGTCTATTAACTTGAATCTTGTCACTAGGTTTATGGGCTAACTAGTAAAAGGCCTCTGAACTGAAATGAACCAAGCAACAGTAAAAGATTATTACTCAATACACTGTTATGCTATTGATTAGCTCCTATTTGTCATACACATTAATGATGAAAAGCAACATGTAAGTGCTAAGTATGAGTATTTTCACCATCCAGTTAATAACTTAATTGTGACATTTGGGTTATATGTCAAGCTTCAAGCAACATTCCAAAGTATCACTAAAATGCAACAGTATGGTGTCACCAATATAGAGATCCAAAGATGATAAAATTTTATGTATGTTTTTATGCGTCGCCTATGTACACGTCAGCAAATCTTTAACAGTAATTTGTAATAGATATAAATTGATACTAATATAATAGCTGCATATGTAAGGTAACTGTCCATTTTGTCTCACAGTCCACAAAATGTGCAATAACCATAAGAGGTATACAGTCTCCCCATGGGAGCCGTGGACTTGAATCCAGAGAGGCCGCTGGCCCATGGGAATTCAGCTGGGAGGGTGTTAGGAAAATAAAATCCCTGACTTCATTCTGCTTTTTTCCTCTTATCTCCAGGCAGCGCCTCACTGGCTGAACCCAACTGGAAGCCAGAGAGGCAGGGAGCCCACTGATACATTCCATACAGGGCAGCCTTCCAGGGGACACAGGGTGGGGAAGGGGAATGGGTGAGGGGACAGGTGGAAGATTTCTCACTCGGTCGTAGCAGCAGCAGCAGTAGCCGCATAGAGAAATGTGGGCTAAATGCCAGGGCGAGTCAGTGTTTTAAGTTTATTCAACCCCATGCTCAAAGCTGTGGATTTAAGATGAAATCAGGATGGGTGTTAGTGCCATCATATACCATGTTCTATTTAGTGACTGAAGAACACTAAGTTAGGAAGATAATTGTTTATGTGTGTGATACAGTACATATTCAAAACAATGCTAATAAATTGGGATCATAGGCTGAATTAATATTTCTTTTGGGAAAATGCTATATTTTACATGTTAACAAATAGTCAATCACAAAAGAACAATAGAAATAGATAATGATAAAAGTTTGAAGGTTTTAACTGACCTAAAATGCAATGAAAGAATGTTTAAAATCAATCACTAGAAGCACAATTGCAAAACAAAAGAAGGGATTAGATCTTTTGCCAGAACATAAGTTTCTGCATTCGGAAAATGGGGATTGATCAACATGAAAATCACAAACCATGGCATACCCCAAGACAATCCTGCTGAGCCGAAAGCCTTTGAGTCCAGCTGCAGGTCCCTGCCTCCCCCAGAGGAGCTCTGCATTAGCTCTGTGTTAATAATCTACAGAGTGTTCACTCATTCTGATTCTAGATACAGTTTGAATCATTTCTTTATGCAACTTCAATTTTTCCCAGGTGAGAAATTTGAGGTATTTCGGAGGACTGGCAATATCCCAGTAATTTTCCATTTAAATCATATGCATAAAAATATGTAATACAATTCATTTGTCCTGAGACTTATTTTTCATTTCAATTTAAGATTTTTAAGTGGGTCATTTTAAAGTAGAGATTGACATGAAAAATGTTATCACAGATTCTGTGAGCATGTGGGGGAAAATAGAGGAGAAAGCTAGTAAGATTTAAGCATTTATTGTGCACCAATACTTCACATATATTACTGTATGTACCTAAAACTATCCTATAATGTTGATACTACTATTAATATTTCCATTTTATTGATATATTTTTAAAAAGCTTTGACTTAAAGAGGCAAGTAAGTTAATCTATCTGCAAATAGCTGGGTTCAAACCCAGGATAAACAATCTTTTCTTTGTTTTGAGCTGGGATATTTCACACCTTATTTCTTTTTGTAAATCCCGATTATAATTTTGCTCTAATTCAGTTGCATGAACTGTAATTAGGAGACAAAACACACAAGATACTCAGAAATTGTTCCATTGAGTAATGATCAATAGTAGAGAATAACAATGAGGTTCATAAGACTTTAGGCTGACCAAAATCTCTTCCCAAGCTACTAACAGTATTTGCCAATGCCAAGCTTTTCCACTCCTATACATTTGTATTTTCAATCTAGGTACCTATTAATACATAGGTAGCTAGCAGATCATACTATATCATCTCTAGCCAAATGTCTTCATCCATGCACACAAAATATTCTGAATGGATAAGTCATTACTATGAGGAAGATGTAATAATACTCAGTGTAGGCCAGATTAATGAGTTATCATTTATGATCATCTATACAAGGCCGATTGAGTATTTTTGGAATCACCAGTGAAAAAATATTGTGCTCCATTATAATAGCTTACACATACTTGAAAAATACACTTTTTTTAAGTATGTGGGCAATATCAAAACCATTGATAACCCCATTACAAATCTCACATCTAAAAAAAAATAATAAATTATCTAAGAAACTCTACCAGGCAATGCTTAGCCAACCAAACTCAAATATATGAGGAAATAATACAACCACATTTCAAAGGATGTAGTTCCACTGAGTGTGTTATTTCAGAGTCCTGTGTTTTCTGCCAGCTTGAATTTCGAGCCTCTTGCAGCCACAGACTGACTGACGGAGGCCCATTCAGATTGCTCCGAGGCCTGGGCCAGGGCATGAAAACAGCCCTGCTTTGCAGGAGACCAAATTCGCCCCTTGAGGGCACCAAGCACGTTCCGCAAGGGCAGCACGACTGGCTACCGTGCTTGTTTTCATCCGTCAAGATGCGACACTTAGTTACTCTATGGTCATGAACCTCTTGTGCCTTTGGGAGAGAATTAGAGTCTGCCTTCCAACCACGTGACCCAGAGCTCCAGTCACAAAGCTGCTCCTGTTGATCGCAGGACAAATAACCGAACTGCCCTGTTAAAAGCCTTATAGGAGTCTATTCAGAAGTCAGAGCCAACAAGAGAGAGACAAGCAGGGAGAGCTCCCACCTCCTTCCTCCCCTGCCACTCTGCTCTCCCCACACTGTGCGGAGGAGGCAGCCCTCAGTCACTTAAGACTGTCGTGATGGGCGAGATACTCATGGTGTTTGACTTTATTACAGACGAGCCAAATCAAATGCACGGGCACTGCTTCCTCAGATGTCTATATTTCACTTAAACTGGGATAAAGCAAAGAAACTGGAATATTGTCTCATCATGCATTCTAAATCAGCCAGGCTAGAAAATAATGGGGAGTTAATCAGATCACTGAAACTCTAATTCACTTGGTATTGATCGGGCAGATTCCTAATGGGATGGTAGACCAATTTCAAATTACAGTAAGCTGACTTGTCCTGGAATACCAATGACCAGGCTGCAGGATGAGCCAAGAGGACCATGAGCTCTGCTCTCCTGACGCTGCTGCCTGGCTGGCAGGCATGAATGCATAATCCAATGCGGCATTTAGCTAATTAATAGGGGACTGATGAAAGGTTCGGTTTTGAAAGCAGCCATCTCACTTGAATAAACGTGGGACCAGCGCCCCGTGGGACGGCTAGGCAGGGCCTTGGAAGCCAGGTATACAATGAAAGCTAATGGAAAGTAATGCAATTAACTCAGGCTTTTAATTATATTAATCAGTGACTTCAGAGGAGCCCACTGCATACAGAATTCACTCCTTAACTCTCCGCCGGCACCTTGCTATGTTTGTGATGCACATCTGAACCAAACTTGAACAGCAACTTGGAGAAATAAGTGCAGGTGCATTTATATTAGTTAATTTCCCCCACGGCTAGAAGATTTTCTGGTAGGAAAGAATAAACAGAAGGAGAAAAAGGAGAAGAAAGGGGGAGGGGAGAAGGAGACAATGGACGATAATGAGTATTTTCAGAGAAGTGAGCTAAGAACTATTTGTGCAGAGTGGTCGTTACTTTATACTTTCTTCCACTTTAGATCACTTGGCCCGGATGTGTGAACAAATGACCAGTGTATGTACATGGAGAGAGAGCAGCCCAAAGACACCATTGATTCATATTTCCATTTTAGAAATAGCCTGTTAAAGCATTGGTAAAATACTCAAATGGATGAATTTATTCTTACCAGTAATAACTTTTTGGCTTAGGTCCCTTCTTTAAGCATCTTTCTCTCCTACGTATGTTTGTATGTCTGTGTGTGTGCAGTGTGTATCTGTGCTGTATGTCTGTGTTGTGTGTGTCCTTGTATGTGCTTATATGCATGCTGTATGTGTAACGTGTGTATGCAGGCGGGGTGTGGGTATGTGTGTGCAGTATGTATGTTTGTGTATGTGCAGTGTGTCTGCATGTGTGCTGTTCCTGTATGTTGTGTTTACATGTATCTGTATGTGTGTGTGTGATGTGTGTTTGTACATATGGGGACATTTGGGGACTGTGTGCGTGTGCAGTGTGTACAGTGTGAGTCTGTGTGTGCCTCTGACATAGGAGAATCCCCCAGGGGACAAGGAGACATTGCCGAGGTCTACAGAACGGCCAATATTATTAGAAGCCAATCCCACAAGAGCCTTTTTGACCGGGCAGAGAGGTGAATTAGTGGGTAGGACACTAGAATGCAGATTTATTTAGGATATGTCCAGTGGCTTCACCTATGCCACACCTACGTCACCATGTAGAACAGGCACGTTCCTTCCCCTTTGTGTCTAAAACACTATCAAGATGGAGCTGAGAGAAACAGTAAGGGCAAAGAGGTCTTCCAAATTTGCTTTGGGACTTAAAAAAACTGCTCTGTGCAACAATAATGACAGGGGTGTGTGTGTCCGTGTGTACTGGAGAGTCACCACAGGGAGCTGCTACAAGTATTCATTGCATTGATGAAAATTTCCTTCCCTCCTTCCTCATCACAGAGCTGTGACAAGGGATCGCCGTAAATCCAGGCTTGGGGAATGACCTTCCAGTCGGTGGGCCCTGCGAAAGGAGGCTGTCAAAGCCCAGGGACCCGGTAAGTCACCCGTCCCTTTCAAACCCAATTGTGACTTGCTCTTCTATCTTGTGGGGGTTGGAAAGACTGTGAGGAAGGGATTTGCCGCCACAGCTCTCTGGGTGTGCACTCTCGTGGCTGGTGGCTTTGTATTAGGCCACTGTGATGGCAGTCGACGGGAACTTGTTGAATCAGCACAAGGGCTGAGGGCACGGGTACTATAATGCCACTCTACACCTTGAAAGAAAGAGAAGGTGGCTGCTTGTGCTCCTGAGGAAGCCAGGGATTGGGGGCAGAGTGCAGATGGTGCAAATTAAGGAGTGAGGCGCGGGAAGCGAGCGTCCTCATGCTTTCACTGAGGCTCCAGGTGTGAAAACTTGCTAACGCTGAAAGCTTCAGGGAAATCATACCTTTCTGTGAGCAGCATTGCCAGTCTCCACAACATCCCATCCTGTGTGAAGTATTCATCTTTTCCTTCAAAGGCTCAATAAATACTTAGTGAGCACCTACTGTATGCAAGGCAAAATATCAGGATCAAGAGCACCCTGCCCAGCAGCGGGGTTGCCCCAAGAAGCACCATAATAGTTAACAACATAAGTGCTTTGCCTTCACCTTCATCACCTCTTTCAGGATCCCGTATCTTGCTGCAACAGCACTCTGCCCCTAGCACTTTCCTCCACCCTCACCTTTGCAGAGAACCTCTGCCGCAGCTGCTACCCGTGATGGGTTCTAGACCACACTGTCCAGAAGAATTTTCTGCAGTGACGGAAATGTCCTGTCTCTGCGCCGTCCAATAGAGCAGTCACTAGCCACCTGTGGCTATCAAGCATTTGAAATGCAGCTAGTGAGACTGAGAAACTGAATTTTTTATTTTAATTTATTCAAGTGTAAATAGCTATTAAATACCACATTGGGCATCACTGTTCTGGACATTTTCTATTTCCCCATCCTTGGACCCCACCCCCATCTCCCAGTGCTTAACTTGTCTATTTTCTCCTAAGCAGCAACAAGTCAATGCACTCACCTGACGCATTAAGCAGTGTTTCAATAAAGGGCTGCAGCACCCCTTAGGCACTCTACTGGGTTAGATACTGTCCCCGCAAAAATGCATGCCCATCCCAGAACCTCAGATTGTGAACTTATTTGGAAATAAGGATGTAATTAGTTAAGATGATGTTATACTAGAGTGAGTCCTTAATCTAATGTAACTTGTATCTTTAGAAGAAAAGGAGAAGACAGAGGCACAGACAGAACACCACCTGACAACAGAGGCAGAGACTGCAGTAACGCGTTTACCAGTCAAGGAATGCCAAGGATTGCTGACAATGCCCAGAGCTAAGAGAAAGGCATGGAGCATATCCTCCCCTAGAGCCTGCACAGCGAGTGTGTCTCTGCTGCCATCTGGATTTCAGACTTCCAGCCTCCAGAACTGTAAGAAAATAAATTTCTGTTGTTTTAAGCCACTCAGTTGGTGGTAATCTGTTAAGGGAGCCCTAGGAAATGAATACGGGTACTTAAGTTGGCTTCACCTGTGTCTTTACTCGTATGTTATTTAATAAAGATTGAATTTGTTCCTAAAATCACTAATGGAGAAGAGCGTACTCTACCCGCTGTAGAGTAACTAGCAATGAAGATATTTACGAATCGTAAAGCGCACATGGTGCCTTGACAAAGTGAGGGCTTCCCATTTAATTTTCTCTCTAATTGGACTTCACCTCAGAAGCCTGCTTAACACAGCCTGAGACCTCTTTCCGAATCGAAGATGTGACTTAGGTCTGAGAAGGAAGCCTGGCTTCCGTCTGCACCCCATTACTGCCTGAGGCTGCCATGATTACATCAAGAAAATAAAGCGTTATCCATCCAGAGAAAAAGCACGACGAGTAACGCATCATTCCTAAATCTAACATTCCCAGAACTCACGGAAAGGCCCGCACACACGGGCGTGGCATCGCGTCCCCACGAACGCCCGTGTGCGTGAACGCGCATCCGCAGGGCGCGCACCGTGGAAGAGAACTCTGCTTCCCCGGCACGACCGCGAGTGCTCGCGGAGAACCCGGAATGGCCCCGACGCCGCCGCTGCCGTGCGCCGCAGGCCTGCCTCTCAGACAGCCAGGAGGAAATTACGTACGTGCTGAAGTCGACCCTGAGGACGCCACCAGGATGGTCGGAAGTGACCTGAGAAAGAGCCGAAGGCCTCGAGGGCCACCGTTACGCATCCGCCGGAGCGAAACCGCAGCCACCGTCTACGCTCCACTACGGAGCTTCCGGCTGTTTCCAGCAACAAGTCTTGCTGCCGGGACGCTCCGTCGGACACGTCTATTTTATAGTCCTCAAACACGCGAGGAATGTGAAACGTCTTACGGACGGGTTTTCTACCTGCGAGAGACCTCGGGAGCCGACGCCGGCCGTTCGGGTTCGCCTGAACAAACAGCCCCGTGGGGAGCCCACGGGCCTCCCGGAGCCCGGCGCGTCCCCGCTCTCAGAGGGCCGCACCTGCGACACGGAAGCAGCTGTCTCGCTCCTCCGCGTTCGCGTGCCGACGGAAGCCTGACTGCGAGAGACGCTTCCGGCGGCGGCAGAGACCCCGTGAGGCGTAACCCACGAGATCCGGAAAGGCTGCGAGGACGCCGCCGCGACTCACGGGGTTTCCCGCGTCCCCATGAGTTTCGCCGATGACGTGGACCCCGCCGGGAGCAGGCCCCTGTGGAGGCTGCATCGTCGGCCTTCAGGGGATCTACCCACCGGCCTACCGGCCATAAATTGTTACTGACGAACGCTGGAGCCCAGCTCTGGTGTTTTCAGAGTTATCGGGACCGGAAACTCCCCACGTGTGGGACGGACTGAAAAAGACAAACCGGCAGGTTTGCCCTCGTCTCCTGGTAGCTTGACGGGCGGCAGGCGGTCCAGCCCCCGGCGGGACAGAGGTGGCCTCTCGGCCACACGCATCCGCCCCTCTGGTAACTGCCCGCGCTGCCGGGGCCAGGCCTTGGGAACCGGCTGCTTGGGGCGAGTGTCAGAGGTGTGGGCTTCAGAACCCGGTCACCGTGCTCATCAGAGCCCTGCTGAGCTGGCTCCGACCTAAAGAGGGATTCTCAAGAGAACAGCTGTCCTGCGGACTGAGAATCACCTACAGTGACAGCCGGGAGTGCAGTTCGAGGAAGGAAAATGTGACGAAAGAGGATACAAGGTAGACGATTTATTTCCTGGAAAACCCCGATTTTCATTCAGAAGACATTGTCTATTGATTCTGTATAGTCAGGACAACTTTTCTTTGATTGTGTGACGAAGATATATAAAGCTCTTTTAATGCGTGTTTTAAAACCGTGCGCCCGGGTCCGCGGAGAACCGCCAGGCGGAGGGCGCTGCACGATCTGCACCTGCCGTGAGTCCCGGAAATATTTTTCTTTAACAGCTTTTCTGTGCCTGCTGAGGCTTCAGCTGTGAATTAGGCGTTCAGCCTATGAAGTCCCATTTTCCATCAAATACATCCTTATTCTCAAATCCACGTGAGGGACGCCTTTTTTTTTAAGTTGTAAACTCAGAAATTCCCAGTTTCCACAACTTAGATTTGTTCAAGTACCACCCTTCTCTAAAACTTTTTAACTTCTCCCACTGAAAATCGAAATCAGAGTTTATAAAATGATGGGATCATGTAATATATTCACAGCTGAGCTATTCTGGTACTTAAAATGGGGTATGGTATATACCCAATATATTCCAATGTGTATTTAAAGGGTATTTGTATGAAAATAGTGGCTCTAAATTGGATAAAGTCCTATATGTGGCATTATTAATACATAACAGAATGAAAGAGTCGATATTTCCTAGTTGCTGGGGACAACACTAGCACTCATTCATTTTGCTCCTTAAAAGAACGTTACTGTTTTGAATTTGGAATTTGACTTCCAGAATGTTTTAATATATCATATAATGTTCTATTACTCTTAGCTTAGCTTGACATTTCAAAAAGTAATAGAGTATCTAATATCTTAATAAGCATCTCATTTATTAAGATTAATAGGGATGCATGCACAGATTTGCAATTGCTTATTGTATCTAAACTTATTATTGCACCAAATTTGAAGACAGAAGAGTCATAAGTCAAGCACAACTTAAAAGTGTAGAGACTAATACATTTAACAATTGGTCATGCAAATAACTAGGTAGCAGTAAAAGCAGTGGGTTAAGATCAAGAATTTTGACACCAGAGATACCTGGATTCAAGCCCCTGTTCTGCCACCTAGGGCTGTGTGAATTAGAGTCTCGGTTTTCTAATCCATAAAATGGGGATAGTAACACTTCTCACATGTTTTTTGTGTGTGAGAATCAAATAAAAAATAATATGCTTATTGCAGTGTATAGCATATAGTAAATACTTAGTGTTTGGTAGCTATTAATTTTTAATAACATTCATGATTAAAAAACGTATATATAAAGATTATCTCTAGGCATACAAGTCGAACAAACTTCAGGGACTGTGGGGGTGATAAAACAAACAAACAGGTTGCCCTGAAATAGTGGAAGCCACAGAAGTGAGGAACAGACAGCTACAGAGGAGTGTGTGCAAAGTGGACCAGCCGGAGGGTCGTGGCTAAACTGACAGTCTGTGGAGTACCAAGTTCATGTTCCAAACTTTTGCTTCTCAATTCCCTTTGATTTCAGTGGACAAGCAAATATTTTCAAAATTCATTGCAACTTCCAAAATAAAGTGTATCAATTGGTTCTTAACCAATTCTTTTCTTAGTCTTAATAGAGGGAACAAGAGTCCACTGTCCCTCCCCAAAAAGTGCATTAACTTTTGAGGATGTTGGAAAAAAGATTAGATAAGAAATACCTTAGCTAAAAATACCGGCCGGTAAAGTAAGTTACAGGTGCAAACAGTTATTTTTTAAGCATACCCAAAGCAATCTTACAGTGATTAGCTCGCCACAGAAACTGTTCATACAAAGGTTAACAATTACCTCCTGAGGTCAGCCAGTGAACATTTTTAATTCTGATTCTGCATGACCTCTCTGTGGCATTAACTGCCCACAATTTCTCTAACACTACTACTCACTCCAACTATGCTTTCTCGGTCTTCCAGGAATCCCCCGATCCTTAGTGGGGCCATTATTTCTCAAGATTTTGTCCTCTGCCTGCATTTTATAACTAATACTCTTAACCACTCCCATCACTTGGACTTTCGTCTATATACTGACAAGTTCTAAATATGCAATTACCTTTCCTTAAGTCCAAATACATATGCATAATTTTTTTGGGACCTCCATACCCAGCACACTGACACTATGTAAAAGAAGCATGGTTATTGTTTATAATACATTTATTGTTTAGTGTATTGTTATGGAATTATCAGACTCTGAAGCAAGAGACTCAGTAACAATAGGCCCAACAACCAGTCCTGAGTGAGCCGAGTCTCTCAGACAAGAAAGCAAACTCCAGAGGAAAGGCCAATTTGACATTTTCTCTGGTGTTTCTATACCAGAAAAAAGAGATGCCAGGAGAAATCTAAGTGAAGTTCCACCTGCCCTCTACCATTAGAGGTAATTGTCTTAGGAGACAAGGTGTGTATATATTGAGGCAAACTCTAAGACTTGGGAACAAGTTACCCAGGAAGGATCAAAACTTCATTCTTTTTAATGTTGACATTTTATATCTTTGTTTTCCTTTTGTCTTTAGTATTTAATAACCCTAAGTTTGAAAATCAAAACTATTTCATCTTGGTTAGCAGTAACCAACCAAGAAAAAGGGTTTGTTCATATTTTTGGTGGTAGATTAATAAGGGCCGTGGCCCAGAGGTGGCACAGCGGTTCCACATGAAAGAACTGCATGAGGTCGTCAAGACAGGCCCAGGAGAAGGTCAACTCCATGAGAAGGTCCAACCGGGGGTCAAGTCAGGTCCATTTGGTAAGCAGCCGCTCCGACTGAGGATTTATCACATACAGTTTGGACCTCAATCTGTGCTTTTTTAACCATGTCACTTCAGTGTTTTCAAAAACAACAATCTGGTTCAAGTACATATTGGGTTTTTCAAAGGTTCCTAACAGTATTCCAGTTCCACCCGTCCATGCTCTCATGCCTTTATGTAACACTGGACAATCTTGTTCTTTTCATTCTTTTTTTCATGCATTCTTTCCTTCTGGGTTTCTATCCAACTGTCATAAATTCATGTAACATCAAAACACATCCCTTCCTTTACCATTTTCTGTTCACACCATCTTAATAAATTAGCACAGACTGACTATCTGCCTTTTTTTGAAGTCCAAATACTTGATAATAAAGTATTTAAAGACAGGGTCCATTTTACCTGCATCACAAGCTATCCCCTTATTCACTCAAAGTAAATTTAAAATTTCACAACATCACTATATCTGTGCCTTCATCTGTCACGTGGGTCTAACTAAGATACAGCCTACTTCTCTAATAAGTTGCTAAGAGAGAATTAGCTAGGATTAGTGAGAATCTCTCCTCGGGTGCTAGGAGGGTGCAAGAGTCTATAAATGTAAATACTACAAAGCATTGTCTTATTGTTGCAATTATAATTAAATATGCCTTTGCATCTGTGCTCATAATGTCATGTAAAACACACAGAAAAAGAAAGAAAACACTCTTCCCTGAGTGAATGATATAATTTGATGTATTAAAAAGAACTCAGAAAGTAGAGGAAGTTTCTTTGTGCCTTCGGAACCTTTAAACCTACGCTGTACCCAGGGAACTCAGATGCACACATACACAGACAGTATTGATTTCCAGAATTTCTCTATGGAATGCCAAAAATAATAAACAAAAAATAAATCAAAAGCAACAGGCTCCTTCTATTATGTATTAAATATCCTCCCCATGAAGTTAGGACAAATAGAGATGTATATAGAGAGCAATAGAAACATAAATCTAGTGGCGTAGTAATCGATTTCTGCCTTGTTCCTTTATTTCTAGTAAATAATGATCGTCAGATCTTTTCGTGACTTTAGTAAAAGTCAGCTCCAGGAATCCTGGAAGTGTTTTATCTTTGATAGAGCCAACAATGCTACGTCCGCTTCAAAATCATTGGTCTCATTCATTTCTTGTTCTGGAGTGGAAACAACATTTAGTAGAATCAAAAGACATTTACAAAACATATTTACTTTAAGAGCTTTCTGTACAGTTAAGTATACGGTCAATAAAACATTTTCTATTGCTCTATGTCAAACCAAAAAAAAAAAAAAACACAGGATTTCTTCAGAAAATGGGGTCCCTGCCTATTACTAAGTTACTAAAAATAAAATACTACTGATATTGAATAGTAGAAAAACAATAAAACATCTTAAATATTAAGTAGACTTGATTAGACTCAAGGCTCAGTCCAAGCTGAAAATGACTGGCTAATGAGATAAAAAGGGAAATGATTTAATTTGCTTAGATATGTGAATTCAGTAAGCAAAGGCCACTACTGCAATTTTACGCAGACCTCCATATTCTTTCGCATTGCTCATTTCTCATAAAAATTCATAGGATGATGCATGATCAAGGCAGATCATTAGATTTTAGAGCACATAGGAAAATGTCAATATATTTCTATGATAAACAATTGAGGTTGAATTCTGAATCTGGCAGTTAATTATCTATATGCTTTGAAAACAAATTTTGTAACCTTTCTATCTAATGAGGTGGCATGGCAGTGTGCACGAAAGGTAATAGATAACTGTCACGCGTCTATTTAAAGCATGTGGTTTGTGTGTCTTTGTTGAAACCAAGATGCTTTCTGGGATCTGGGGGAAGGGAGGCCAACAGGGAAGGAGAGAAAGAAACATGGAACAAAGGTTAAGAGTTGATCCAGAGTAAAGTTCAATAGTGCAAGAATGAGTTCTGTAACTTGAGCCTTTTCATCATCAGCAGCATCATTATTGTTATTAGTTGTTCTTGTTCTTGTTGTGGTAGTGATTTCCAAAGGCAGAACCCTCATGAGGTTAGCATACATGTCCTCAGTGGCATAGTCATGAAAGCTCACTTACATCTTAACAAATCCTATTACTTCAATGAATCGTTCTAAGCAAGACCCTGCTTAGTTCCAGCCGCTCACTGCAGGACACAAGGGCTATGATTCTCTTACACAGAGATGTCGGGACTGAATTTCTGTGCGACCTTGTAGGTGGATGTCAAAAATAAAATAAATGCTGAATGGATCTTAGAGAGAAATCAATTGTGTCAACCACAGATTTTCTGGGTCAGCAGGTTGGATGTAATAGAAGTAGTGACAGATGCCAAGGATGATGACTCTTGTAGTCACCGATCAAGCCAGTCAAAAGCATAGTGCTTAAAAGAAACTGATACCCTACACCCAAAGAAGTGAGAAGAAACTACATGTTTCATGTGATAAATTAAATCTGTGATGCCATCAATGAAGAGCTCGTCACCTTCCTCCAACATTCCTCCTCCTGTAAAATTACACCCACCATCTTGAGTAACTGCCGTATGATCCACTAAAGCCCGTGGCCTCAATGATACATTAATGCAGCTTTACAGTTCTTAGGATGGGGATTTTTTTTCTTTTAATGAAATCTTAATATTTGTGCCCTACATCCCCACTTCAACCCTATAGTCATCCTGCAATAGAGGTGCCACCGGTGACAATTCAATTTGCTTTTTCAAGAATTCGCAAATGTAGGCAAAGTCAACTGAGAACCATGCATCCTTTGTGCAACTTTTACATTAAGAAGAAGTGAGCTCTATTGGATTAGTATCGTAAAGGCAAGGACAGTAAAAACTAAAAATGACATGTTAGCTAATCATTACTTTGACAATAATTGTCACGAACAGAATTTTTTTATAGATTTTGGAATGTAGCCTTTGAAGCAAAAAAGACTCAGATGCTGTGTCGGCCTGAGCTAAAAGGATTTTTGAAAATTTAATCTTTAAGAGAAGCTCCCGAGATACAGGCTAAAAGAGTTTATAAAGGTCATAAAAAAATTAACTTATCTTGCTGACTGAAGCTTTTTTAATGCACTCTAAGTTACAAAGGAATCGCATCTGGAGCCTTTAGGCCAATGGTCTACTATATTTTTCTCTCATTAGTAAGGACAGCAAAAAATCTGCATTTAGATTTTTACCACCGCAATCATCTCTGATTCATTAGTCTTCATGATTGAATATGAGGAGAGCATGGAGCCAGTGGTGTAGGAATATTTTGTACTTACCTCATTTGCTCACACTGCAGTACAGGAGGCAGTCAGGATCACGAGTGCAACGGGGCCGCTACCGGGCCTTAGAGTGGCTAAGGAAGAGTCGGACTGACGTCTGTCCAGCCTATCTAGAAGAAAAAATATATATAGTAACAGGTCTTTAAGGCCAGGACTATTACTTAGGTAAAGCAAAATTTACACCTTTCTTGATATTTAAAATCAGAAACAAAATCAGACATCATTGGGATGGGGCTGAGTTCTCCTAAGAGTGTTAGATCCAGAAGCGGAATCTCACCTTGCAAAATATTGGCTTCCTCAACCATAAATTGGGCATAATAAACTGGCGCTGCTTATCTCACAGGGAGTTGTAAGGCACATAGGAAATAATGTATATGAAAACATTTTATCGTGATCAAGGTCTATGTAAATGTGGGGCGATATCATCACCATATTGACCTATCATCCCAAGCTAGAAAACAGGCAATTCGTGTAATACTTCTAAGCGTAAAGATTACTGCAAACTACCTAGAAAGAAATTCGTACATTTTTATCAAAGGCCTTTCAAAAGGGAAACGTGGCCTCTGGCTTGGCAATTTTATTACTGAAAATTAATTTTAAAGGAATAAGAAAAGTAAAGAGAATTATTATGTACAAGTGTCCCACCAGAAAGTTATTTAAAAAAAATAAAAACTCTAGAAATAGTTTAAATGTCCATCAAAACAGGATTGGTAAAATAAAGCATAGCTAAATAAAATACTAGACAGAATTAGGAATGGTTATATAAATTTAATTTTACTGACCAAAAAAAAGAGGTACATTTCACCTAGTATTGTTAATAGGTACCCTAAGCAGGTTATGAAACACTAAAGACAGTATTATCTCAGTTTCCTTAATAAAGGAAAAAGCAAATTTTTTGAAGGAAATTAGAAACGCACAAAAATATTAATAGCAGTTGTCACTGGGTAAGAATTATGGAGAATTTCACTTTTTTATGTTATTATGTATTGCCTAATTTTTATTTTTTACAATTAGCCACAAAAATAGAATTTACTTCCACTTTTGGAAAAATAATAGCCTAGGCTCAAAAGTTCATGGCATAAAAAGTCAAATTTGATATTAATTAGCATATGAAAAATATGAAGACCACGGTTATGGCCAAAGATACATATATAAATATAGTTGTAGCTCAGTTTAAATTAACCCAGTCGACACACAGAGGAAGGATTTTGTAAAGCCAGGGACATCTTACCCTTCCACCTCTTCACCATCAACAATGCCAGGCACATAGATTCTTAATAAATATTTTTTAAATGAATAGATGATAATTTTATAAACAGAATAACTTTATCTTCTAAATAAGAAAATCTCTGGACACATTAAAATAATTTTTAAAAATCTGTCTACATAGATTACATTGAGAACAGGATTTAGCACACTGGATGGAAGAACAGGAACCAAAGTCAGACTGCCTGAGTTTGAGGCCCAAATACACCACATATTAAATATTAGTCAAGCATGTTACTTAACATTTTTCCCCTTTTTTAATACAGAGGTGATAATAGGATTGACCTTGATTGTTGACATTAGGAGTTAAAGGAATAATCCGTGCAAAGTGTTTAACACGGTGCCTGGGTCATGGTGATTCTTAATAAAAGTTGTGATTAATGTTGTTTTTACTGCTGTTGTCATTGTTGTTTTTGTTGTTCAATGCATCATTGTTAAAAAGTGGGCTTCAGCAGGAGAATTTTTCAATTTGGTAAGTCAGCCAAACTGGATGTCAACATTATACTCACACACTTTGAGGCCTCTCAAGATGGGAGACTGGTTTTAGTTACTGTCATTTGGCCCCTCATGCTGAAGTATTCTTTTTGCCAGAATTTTGATTGAACTGCCTCTCTTAACCTAAATTATTTTTTCAAATTAAGAAACTTCCAATAAGCCAATCTTTAACAGGGAGGTTATACAGGGTGCCTCTCTGAAGTCAACTGCATTCTTCCCATTTACGTTCATAACAAGATGCTCTAATAATTCAGGATATAATATAGCTGGGCAACAGAAAATAATTTTATTAATAGGAAAATCCAGCATCATTTGCTTAGCAACTTTTTTGGTTAGAGATCTTGCTCGGGTTTTTATTCACTTTGGCCAGACCCTGTGATTGCGTTAGAGGTTCATGGCATCTTTATTATTTATTACAACTTGTTTCACATAAAGGGGTCACTCTCTTCTACCCTTTTTAATGATGATGATGACAGCTGAGAATTGATATTGTGCACTATTATGTATGCCAAATGCATAACAAATACCTTAATTGGACTTAAATAGCTCAAGAACCACAACTGTTTGTTGCAAGACAGAGGCAGATTTCTGGGGATGGCAAATGGAGATGTGAAGATAATAATTTCAATATACCCTGCCCCAAATGATAGTACTTAATTTAATCAAACATTGGCTTCATTTTGTATGAAACTGTGTCTCTATTATAATAGTGATAACCTAGATCAAATAATTTAGGCAGAGATCTTAACTAGAATTAAGAACCAACTTATACTAGCTATTTTGTTGGTTTAATAAATCACCAAGTCAGAAACCTGGTAAATTTAATATAGCTTGTTTCCTTTATAGGCTAGGGAATCTTAAGAGAGAACAAACATCTTTTGTGTGTTTGTTTAGTAATAGATTCTGCAATTGCAGCATCTGCCATTCTTCTTTCTTTGATTTCTAAGAGCAGGGAAGAAATTTCCAAAATGGAGTCTTCATTCCTTCTATAGTCAGTATTTCTAGGATTCATATAATTTCTCCCAAACTAGAAGTAACATTCTTTAAAGCTGGTACCTGTCAAATTTTAGAAAATGGGATCTTAATGATCACTAAAGGGTCACTTTTTGTTTCCCATTAAAATAGATTTATTTCATATTCAGAGGGCAATGATAATAGACAGCACATTCCACATTGCCTGACAGGTAGGATTAACTACATCAAGGCTCTATTTCAAAACTAAGGAGTGGTTATTGCTCCATAACACTTTGAAAGCAAATTCTGTGTTTCTGCTCTAAGCATGCCAAGGTGGAGGGCATTTATTTCCGCAGCAGGAGGCCTGGGGCAACACTCAGTCGCTCTGGCTTCACATTTATTATGCTAAATGACCGATGCACAGTTAATCATTTGGTCTGGGAGATGCACTGGTTTTCTCCATTTAGGTATTGATGGAGCGGCTTAGAGATCAGCCTGCTTGCTGTTTCAGTCTATTAGAAAACACCTTATCCATGAAGTAGACTGACTGTACTTTCAAAATAAACTTGGATTGGACTGGATGCTGTTCTATTCCAATACGAATCTTTAAATCATGATCAACAAGGTCAGTGAACTTATCCATTGCTCTATTTGAAAGGACATGCTACACTCTGGCTCTCTGTAATGATTTCTAAAAATATTAGTGCAATAATCAGAATGACACATGTCAAGAACTTTCATGCTGACTTTATAACTACAGCAACCACTTAGAAATATTTTATTTCTCCTTTTTCTCCCAGCTCCGAGTCACTCAACTTCACCCAAACTACTGTGTGTGAAATGCAGAGCTCACGACAGCAGGTGTCTTCAAATTGCATTCTGAGCTCAGCAAAAGATATTAAGCAAGTACATTATGTTCTGTCTTAGAAAAGCATCAGTCTTTTCAAGGTAAAGGAAAAATTAAGTTTTTTGAGATTTTATTGTTACCTTCTGTGATTTTTCTGCTCACCCAATCGAAACCGCAGAATCATCTTTGGTCTTCTCGTCTTGGTCACGAATCTGTTGCTAAGTCTGAGGACTCTACTTGTGTAATGCTCTGTTCCCTCTTGTGGGACTAGTCAATACTCATTACTCATGGTCTGGGCTGGGACTCTGTTCCCAGCGCTTGCCCATGCCCTTCCCAACCCGGTTTCCCTTTCCTGCCCCCACTTCCTGTGGTCAGATCCTGCCTACTCAGCCTCCCCTAGTTTCTTTTATTTCTCCCTCTTCTGTATGTATCTTATGTATGTATGTATGTATGTACGTATCTTATGTATCTTATGATGTTTCCATCTTGTGCAATAGTTATATCTCATAGATCTTTTTTAATAAATTCCTTAAAAGCAAAATCTCAATCTGATTTATTTTTACATTCCCCCATAGTATCTAGCACAATGACTGACACAGCGTAGCCATTTAATAAATACATATCGATGTATTCCATTCACAAATGAATGAATGAATCCTCATTTACTATCCTTAAATCATTGTACATTTATTTTTTCAGGCACCTACTTTCACCTATTCGGATCCTGAAGCATTCCAAATTCTAACAGATGTTTGCAGACAGCTGGGAGAAATTACGCTGCAGATACCAAATCATCGGCACAGCTCTCAGGATCACATCTTCACCTGGTTATGTGTTCTGGACAGCTGTGCCTTCTTGGAAACACACTTGGCTTCAGGAGCGAGCTCTGTTTGTAATACTCTTACAGCGTCCAGAATAAACATGACAGGCCTTGATGTAGATAGAATATGTGCAAGTCCATGATCTGTTTATGTTCCCAGGGGATTTAGGGCGAACTCATTTTGCATTTGTAAAAATGTTTCTTATCTCAAGGCCTCAGTCAATTTCAGATCAGAGTGATTTTACTTTTAGTAAAAAAATAGTGCAGATCCCCTGTGATGGGGAAAATATGAGTAAGGAGAATGTATAACTCAGCATATGCTACAGGCCAGAAACAAAACCAAATGATGCACGTTTAGGTTCACTTTCGCCTGAATTGGATGCATGTTCTGCATCCAAATGTGCATTAACTTTGGCTATTGTGTCACTGTTTAAACTTGTCTGCTCTGAAACTCTTCTTAGCACTCTCTCGGGACTATGGCCAAAGGTAAAGCGTTAGTGAATAGCCGTGATACCCAATCTCCCGTGGTGTATTTTATTCCATGCCCTTTGTTTCGTTTCTTTCCACTTGATTACTCCTACGTAGCCCTTCCTGTGCTCTGTGCTGGGTGGGGGTAGATGAGGAAAGAAAATAAATATGCCCATTGTTGTCACTAGTAGACACCAGTTTATAATAGTACTGGTTTGACTGTGCACTGGTTTTCTGAACACAAGAAGGTCAAAGAAAACATTTTCTTTTGAAATGAAAAAAGGCGCTTAAAACAAGAGTTTTAATAACAGGCTTGACACAGAGCAGTGTAATACCAGCATGAATTACACTTGGTACCAGACTTTTATTGGAAGTCCTAGATTGCTTTGTTCCTGTCCCTGACATAATATTCAGAGTTGGGTTTATATTTGTCCAGAACGGAGCTGCTTGCTCCAGTCCATGCAAATCAAAGGCTTGATTTATGCACCATTCTGCTGGAGGGTGTAGCATTACATTTAATTTTGTGAGGGAAGCCTGAGGTGCTTCCACGCCTGGGCCTGACATCGTGAACTGGTAGAGAGGTGCGCAGGAATTCATTACGGTTTCCAATATGCGAAATGCGGCATTTGAATGAAACATTTGTCTCTTGTCAAAAAGGCGTCATGTCTGTTCTTGGTAAAATATTTCCACTCCCGCCCTGTGGGACACAACACCACACTTTTGGCCTTCAGCGCAGATCCTGACAAAAGATAAGTGACTACAGGCATTTGGGGGACTGGGGAACATCAAAAAACATGTGTCTGTGAAATTAAAAATTATAAGTCATCAACACAATTGTCTTTATCTTGATGGTTGAACAGTTGCCACAGAGAGTTGGTATAACTATGCTAATTAGCTGGGTTAGCTGACAAATTTGTGATTTTTTTCATCTTTAGGTAGATGCTATTTGCCAATCTTCTTGCTCATTTCGGTTGGCTCCCTTTCCATCCTAACCTCAAAGCCAAATCCTCCAGCTCAGCAGAAATCCTGTCATTTACTTCCCCAGAGACTCAGGCCCATCCGGAATCAACACCTTCATACTCTTTGTAAACACTGTTGTTCCTCCATTGCTCGTGGAAGAGAGTCTTTGCCTTTAACGTGCAGGTAAGGCCTTTAGAAACCTGCCCTGCCCTGCCCTGCCAGCCTCATCTCCTACCCCACACACTTTAAACCTTCTGAGGTGTACCTGGGCTCACCCTGCTCCCTCTGCCAGGAAAGACCTTCTCCTGCTTAACCACCAGCAAAATCTACTTCTCTGTGAAGCTCTTCACTGTCAAGAGACACTTGCTGATGCCATTCATGACACTAGTATAAAAACAGTATCACATTTAGTTGAACTGGGCCTGTCTTGCTCACCAGTTTTAAGTACATCTTATTTAATTTTGAATTATCCAGAGCACCTGGCACAGAATCTGGTACATAGTAGTTACTCAATAAATGCTTCTAGAATAAGACCGAATTAAAGGATCACTATGATAGTAGGAGGAAAATAAATGTGTATGAGGCAAAGAGAATTTATATCATCTCAATTTTTCCTACCTTTTGCCAAATAAATATAAGATGAGCCAAGTTGTAGACCAAACTTTTTAGGGATTTGAGGTTTGGGACCTAATAGTGACATAGATCAGCTGTACCTTCAAACTTTTACTTTAATTATCATATATGTATTTGTGTCAATCCATGAAATAAATATAGATCTACAAAGTCTTAAGCATGTTTTAATTTCACAGTTTCTTGAAAGTTTCCTTGAAAATAGATTTTGTTTAATTAAACTTTCTCAGAAGATCCTTTTCTTATGGATATGACTCCTAAATCATTCTCTTTGTCTAAATAATCAGAAATCTTGATATTCATTTTTAATATTTAAATAATACAAGTCTTTTGTATTCAAAAATGACTACAGAAAGGCTTTACTATGTCGATAGATAAAAGTTATTTTAAAATGACCTCATCCCGTGCCTGAACTATATTAAATACCATGCCCATCAAAATTGCATTGAAAAACGTTTATTTACATTCTGTATTGCCTGTTACCATGACACTTGGGAGACAAACTTTTTATTTTGGATTTCAAGTGGAAATGGGAATACACTAGCTTCCAGTCCTTGTCTCTCTTCAACAAAAACAAGTGGAAAAGAGGACAAAGCCCTTGTTCTTAAAAATGCCAACCAGCCAGCAATAAAATCAACATTTCAAACTGTGTGGCCGCCAGCCAAAAGTGACAAAAGGGATACTGGGGCCATGTGCGAATCTGCGGACTGAGGAAATCAAGTCAAAGGGGAAGGGCTTATTGAAATGTTATAGCCTCAACTACTCATTCAAAACAGAATTACCTGTCAATTACATATTGTCCCATCCCTTAGCTTTATTCTCCATCTGGACTCCTTCAATACACACACACACACACACACACACACACACACACAGACACGCAAAATTTGAATGTCACTGAAACTCATTTCCAAGAGTTTTCAGGGTTTCTTTTCTATTGAGAGAAAAGTGAAAAGCAGGTCCTAGTTACAGAAAGGCCTGGGAAGGAAGGAAAATCAGCTACACCGGCATCACGAAACTTAATTGCAACCGCTATTCAGAGCAAAATCCCTAGACTAGAAATCAGAATTCTCGGATCAGCTCTGGTGTGGAGTAAACTAAACACGTCAACTTGGGCAGATCATTTTACATTCTGAGTCTCGGTGTCCCCATCTTATGCTGGGGAGGATTAGAGACAATATTCCTCTACAGTAAGGAGAAAAGGTAAAAGAGATGAAAAATAGACTTTGGTGGGAGAATGAGCCGGTACAGTGAGGAGATTCTCTAAAAGGATAAGTGAAGGAACTTAAGGTGCAATCGTAAGAAGCTAGATTCTGGAAGTTAAGAGCTAAGCTAAAGAGTTAAGAAGCAAACAAACAGAGTTCCTTTGAAACAAAGCTTCGATCTGTTAACCTTACTGGTGAGCTTCATTGCTGGCAGAGAGGTGTGGTAGGTTCTTGAACAGAAGCGTGAGAGGATGAAAATACTTGAACTAGTTGCCCGGGCCTAACCTGGCTGGTGGCGAGGGATAACCGCAAACTGGTAAGGGGATCAGCTCCCCTTGGCCTCGAGTCATCCCTGTAATTGCACGTTTCCATAGATTTTCTAGGGAATTTGAGTGCAATTAAAGGTTCCTTTCAGTCCCAGATTCTTTTATCATGTGAATTCAGATCCAGTTTAGTCTCCCATGTATCTAGAGTTCAAATGATGTCTGGATGGGGTAGGCCTTTTAAAAAATATGGCTAATGGGATAAACCAGCTTTTACTTAAACTAAAATCAGATCAGTTTCAGAAATAAAAAATTTTAGAGCATTTTCTCAAACCCATGAAAGAACCGCCTTTATTGATTTGTATATTTCTTTCATGCCCCTTCAATGCCCTTAATTATACAAAAAAGCTACTAATTAATGTTTATTGAGCATTTTCTTAGTGCCAGGTATTGCTCTAGGTGCTTTACATGTACTTGTTTAATCATCACAAAATCTCCAGGAGGCAGGTACTCCTATTACCCCACCTTACAGACGAGGACACTCTGCACAGAGAGACTAAGTAACTGGGCCACGTTTGCACAACGAATCAGGGACAGACCTGGGAATCCAACGTGGGATGTGAGTACAGGACGTTTGTTTCTCACTTCTGAACATACTGCCTCCCATCGGAAAGGCCTTTATGGGAAGCACAAGTTTTCTCTCCATACCTACTCCAGAGAGAACAGCTGCTGATCAGTCAGGTCACTGGAGACCAAGAATGTTACAAAAGGTGAAGATTTGTGTTACCCTTGCAGTGGAATGCCCGGAATGCCTTAGTGGAGATTGAGCTTGTTTCTTTCTCTCTCTCTCCTCCTCACTCTCTTTCTCTTTCTCTCAATCTGTGTGTGTGTGTGTGTGTGTGTGTGTCTTAGCGAGAAGCAGCAGAGTTCCATGTCAGAAACTCACCCCTGAGGTATGGAAGGGAGAAGATTGAGACTAGCTCTGTAACCTGTTGGAGGTGCTGGGGACAGGACAGCAATGAGTGAGCATCGCACCAGAGCTCAAATCGGGGGGTGCTCCACTAAAGACCTATTCCCAGAAACACACCAGGAGGCCACTGTGCCAACAGTCCACCCTGTTGTAGGCAACAGGGAAGTCTGTCCAAAATTTAAAACAATGATAAACCCAAATAAAAGTTAGTCTGCTTTTTATTATCAATCCTAAACAATGTGAATAATTGTGAATAATAAATACTCTTCCCAGAAAATTCTTTTTGTTGGTCTGAGTTTGAAACAATTGATGGAGATAGGAATGAACTTTAATAATATGTATAAGTTTCAAATGATTACGTTTGTTGAGAAGAGGGAAAAAATATTAATTGCATGCCTTGTCCCCTTTCCTGAATGATTTTCTCCATAGCACTTATAATCTTCTAGTACACTATATCTTTTACTTATTTATTTCTTATTTATTTTAGTCACTTTCCCTTAAAACATAAGCTCTATGAGAGCAGGAATTTTTTTACACTGCTATATCCCTAATACCTTGCACATAGTAGGTGCTCAGTTAGCTCCAGAAGCCACACTTGTAACCAATATTCTATTCTACTTCTTGAAACTATTAGTACCACCCCTCTAGCCAGCCCCACCAGAGCTAAATGACTTACTTGAGTCTGTTAGGCATGAACATGTCTAACATGAAAAAAGAGGGAGAAGATATGTTTAAGTCGAAGAATCCTAGCTTGAATAACAATGTTGCATTTCTTCTAAACTTTTCTCATGCCCTACCAAATGCCATAGAGGAGGCTGTCGTGTTCTTAAGACCTAACCCATCTACCGGCCACGAAGCCACTATTCTGCCAGTGTCCAGGGTCGCCCTGCAGCCCTGTGTACATATGAACAGCTGCAGACACAAACACAGCTGTCAGACTTCATGGACTATTTCTCTGTTTCTCCTCTTCCTCATTTCATCCACAAACAAACTTGTACAAAAAAGCAACTTAAACGTACTAGCATTAAAGCCGCATAGTAAGTTGGGACTGGGGTTTCCTTTCGTTTGTGTCTCATCAAAAAGAATTGCCTTGCAGAGATAAATGTTCAGTTCATTCTAGAAATCCTGATCCCTGAGAAAATAAGGCAGTAGGAAAAGCCTACCAGATTCTAAGTCATAAAATCTAAGGTCTACTCAGACTTTGGTGACTGCTGTAACTTTAGGTCAATCAGATTGTTTCTGAGGCTTAGGTTTCTGGTCTGTAATACGTGGATGATAACCTCAATTACATAAGACGGTTGCTGGGATGGTAAAATTAAACAATATGTTGTGGAGCCATAGGGAGCCACAGAAATACAAAATTATATCATGTGCTGACTTACCCTGAAAGTAAAAAATATATATAAACAGATAATTCAGAAGATTACCAGTAGGGAGAAAGGGCAGGAAAAATGATAGGTGAATATTCAAAGCATGTTTGTAAGACACCAAAATAATTTTCTACCTTCCTGAGTAGAGGGGGTCTTTAACAGCACTATTAGGTATACTGCATAGTTACTTTCTCCATTTTAGAGAAAATAAAAGTGAGGCATAGAGATTATTAATTCATTCAACATACATTCATTGAATACCTCCAAAGCAAGCACTGGAAGTTAAGTAAATTTCCCAAGGCAACATTACTGTCAGGCAGCAAAATCAGGATTCGTACCCTGGTCTGTCTGAATCCAAAGCCCACGTTAACAAAAAGAATACAATGTCTCTGGAAGCTGGAAAGGACATTAGAGCTCATTCATTCCCAACCCTCTCCTCTCCAAGCAGATATAGATTTTATGGAAGATTCTTTGCATTATTAAGACCCAGGCACAGACAGGATGCTGCTAACATTCCCGGATGAAATAGCCAATGTATTGGATGCCAAAGCAGAATCTTCTAATTCAATCTCCCAATCATTTACTGGTCACCCAGGATGAGCCAGGTAATATGGCAGTGATTGTGGAGGAACAAAGATAAATCAAGTATTTCCCTACCCTAGAGATTTCCCCTCAAAGCTATCAGGGAAACAGACATAGGAATCAGGGAAACAGCACAAAGGCATCGATGGACACCTAAGGGTCATCCTCGACCAACTTGTGTCCAAGCACATGAGAGACAGTCCCTGGGTGTAACTCTATATGTTTTGTTGTTGTTTTTAACATGTGCGTGGAGAGTGAGAAGACATTGGCTTTTTTAGTGAACTGAAGCAGTAAATTCTGTATTGTCACTATAAAGGTCATCCCCTAGGTACGTTATGTAAGGCCTGGGAGAAACTCGAGTTATATTAAAAATAATCAATCTTTGTTTGTGTATACTAACGTTTAATAGTGCTTTATAACTCCCAAAACACTTTCTCAAAGAGATTATCCTTTACAAGTAAAAACATTATAACTTACCAGAAAACCTGGATAACTTTCCATTTAGAAAATGCAAATACAGAAATGCTGTTCTCTTGCTTCACTTTTCTTCTTCGTACAAAATCGACCCTCATTAACTGATCCCTTCGAGTTTGTCAACATCAATCATTTCATGTTAACTGGTTTCCACTGAAGGCAGGGGGTGTAGCAGAGAAAATGTATGTCCCCACCCTTTTTGTTAATATTCTGAAAGGTGTGTGGGAGGCAGCTGAGAAAAATGAATCACATTTCCCTAGGAAGATTCAGGATTGTCTGCAAACTTGATGAAAGCTAAATTCTCCTTCCCAGGCATAACTGCCATACTGGAGCTTCTCTCCAACCCTCCACTCTTCATTATCATGCATGTAGCAGTTAGAATACTGCAGAGAAGGAAGGCGTAGCTAATCTCTGAAGTCTAAAGTTTGTTAAAATGCACCTCACTGTATGTATTAAAAATCTTAGCTTCTTCTGTCTCCCAAATGCACAGGGGAACTAGGCTTGAAATTAACAATAAAAAAGGAAAGTGGAGAAAATTGTTGTTTCTCCCAGTCATATATTCATCAGGATAGAGCTGCACAACAAATTCAATGGAATAAAATCAGTTTTTATCACTCAGTAGGAACTCTACAAGAGCACCTGAACACAAAATTCGCCATGGACACTTGGAAAGACTTAGTTTCTCCGCCCAGAGCACTGACGCAGGTTCAATGAGTATTAATGAAGAGGAACCACACCAAGGGGCAAAGGGCTCTTTTTCATCCCCACCCTACCCTCCCCCTTTGTGTTTCTAAGACGGGTCTTTCAGCACCCCCGAACAATTCAGACTAATGTCTCGTGCTTTGTATCCTGTACTTGGAATTACACTATCTAACCACATTTCATATAGAATGTTTTAGAACTGGAGTCTCCTCAGAATTTGCTGATTATTTCAAAAGAATGCTTCCCTGCGTGGAAGGAGGTGGCCTGACCCAGACAAACCAAAAATGGCTGCTGAAGGTTGCATCTCAGAGCAAATGTCAGCTACTAATGGGTATCAGGGGTGGAGATGTAAACAGCAGGAGTTTATTCAGAAAGGAGGTCTACAGAGAAGAAAAGGGAATGAGCATTTATGGAGAGTCTGCATGGGGTGTGGTGCTCTGCTACATTATCTCATTCAATTCTGACAACTCTTTGAGGTGAGCCTTATTATCCTCTCTTTATAAATTTATCAATTCGGTCAACAAATATTTACATACCATCTGTCATATACATATACAGCTATTACCATGCATGTAAGTAAACGAGACTGTAAGTTCCTCTCTCATATGGAGCTGTCTCAGATAACATAATTTTGAAGGGCTTTAAATCTGCAAAGCATTTATGCATATGTATTAATACAGGGCTACTAAATCAGCAGCTATATACTTCTACTAGCCTGATACACATTCAATATCTTTGAAGTTCTTTGTCAACTGTAAAGTAAATATAACAGTTTCACTCACGGAATGTTGTTATATATTGGAATATCTCTTGATCCGAAAAATGGGAATAAGAATATCTGCTCTTAGAGTTGCATTAAAAGTTGTAAGAGGCAACATATATACGTTTATGGGCTCAGTAAATGTTATTTTCCCATCCACTTCCTTTCTCCTCCAAGTTATTCAAACTCCATTTACTACTAAATGACATACAATATAAGGAATTTTTATATTGGATTTCCATCAGGAGAGTGATTAATTTCTCAAATAATGGAAAGACGTCATTTTAAGGGGCTTTACCTATGATACGATGCCACGGGCTGACATCCATGAACAGCATTAAAGAGAACCTTTGTTGAATCTAAAAAACATTTTATGCATTTATGCCATTTTATAATTTGTAAAAACATAAGAAATCATAGGCCAGCTTTACTGCGCCAAACTTATGAAAGTCTTCCCCACATTCTTCTTCTAATATATCTAAAACTTATAGTTTTAAGAAAAACGTGAACAAAAGCAGCAATATTTGCTAAAACACCAAAAAGTCAATGATGCTACCATTAAGAAATATTTAGTAATAAACCTACACTAAACTCATTAATGTATACTATGCTTTTATTCTCAGTCTCTGTCTCCCTCTTTCTCATTTCTGCCAACTGTCTTAAAGATGTCACAGGATTTGAAATAATATATTGTCATAAATCTCCAGCAGATGGTGATAGAGAAAAGCGTTACCAAATTGGACTTAGGCTTCTTCACACTAGATAAAAAGATGCTGCTCACCCGTGTTCCACTGCCATTTGGCTGCCTTCCCAACAGTCTTTAGCAATGGTGAGTATTTATCAGTATTTCTTTTTCTTCTTCTTGGCCAACTTTGCCAAAGAAAATTCCAAAAGAGAAGGCAATCTCAAAATAATTCTCTTACTAATAATCAACAAACACACAGGATTCCCATATCTAAACAACTATTTTCCAATTCTCCCCAAGTCCAAATGTATGCCTGCGGAGTGTTTCAGTCTGCGTTCCAAGAGCCAGCAGTGAACATTTTTTCTTCTTGCAATAAATATCCGCAGTAGAAACCGTCTAAATAATAATTTGGTCACATAAAAAGTATTTATCCTGATTTCCAAAATCTTTTCAGCATTCAGTTCCAAAGGAAAAGTTTAATTAAGTGTAATTGTCCATATTTTGCGATGAGTTCTCCAGGAGAGTTTAGAAAATAGTTTTGACATAGCAGTGTGACCTTATGCAAACGATTGCTCCTCTCTCTTCCTGATCTTCAACTATAAAGTGAGAGAATTGTTAGACTAGAGGTTCTCAACAGGGTCAACCCCCATTCCCCCACCCCTCCACCCCCACCACCACTCCTATCCCAGACTGTTGGCAATGTCTGGAGATGTTCTGGTTATCACAACCAGGAGGTGCTACTGACATCTAGTGGGTAGAGGGCAGGGATGCCACTAAACATCCTACAGTGCACAGGACAGCCCCACAGCAAAGAATGATCTGGCCCCAAATGTCAATAGTGCCAAGTGCCGAGAAACCCTGTTAGAGGATCTATAAATGTGCTTCAGCATTAAAATTTTACAAAGTTAATAGGCATGTTGTATGAGTTACTCCGTGTGTGTGTGGACAGCTTGAATTTTTATTAGAACCAAACTTCTCACTTAAATAAGTTTCAGATTTACCTTAAAGTTCTAAACAACAAGGAGGAAATGCAAGAACTCAGCAGCTAGCCAATTAAGCAACAACTATTAAGTATCCACAGTAGACATATATGGGCAGGAAAAGATCTCATAATCAATACAGTTTCAAATGAAATAAAAAGTCAGCCATTGTGAGCCTCACCCAGAATAAATGGGCTGGAGAACAGTGGAAAGACTGGTATGGTCTGTAACAACCTTTCACTTCAAGGCAAGTCATGATGGTAACCTAGTACGTTGTTCAAACTAAAGCAAGATAATTGTGAAGAGCTAGACCTTCTAGCAGAGAAGTTTATAAAGATTTTCAATAATTTATTCTTCAAAGGAATTAGTCCATAATGGAAGTGGCAGTGACAATAGCAGCAGAGATTTAGAATATTCCTAACTCTCCCATTAAAACATCCAGAGCAACTAGGTAGCCAAATCAAAAACACATGGGCAACAAAACGAGATGGCAAAGTATCCAGGTGACATAAATCCCAAAATACAAGCAAGTGAGGCAAAACCACCAGCAGCCACAAGATGTGCACGCTGCCAATATCAATGCCAGAAGAAGCAGAGGAAAACAATAGGATCTAGGGACTTAGAACAGGAGAACCTTAAAATAGCCAGTAAGTCCTATTGGAAATCATGGCAGGCCAATCTGAGGATAGCGGATGACTCTGGGACAGTTCTGCTGAATCCAACAGCAAGTGTGTGCAAAGGACCTAAGAAAAGACCTAAAAGAGCTAGAACAGTCTAGCCACTGTGCACACCTGAAACTGACCAGCCAGGGATCACTCCCAGGACAGGTCTCATGATGAGGAGAAACTGTTGAAAGTGGAATCAAAATTAAGTAGTACAGGGACAAAAAAGACCAAGAAAGGAAATGGCCCAGATAAAAGCAGATCTGGGGAAAAAATGCTAAGAAATCTCAGAAATCAATGGGACATGCTTCTTCACACTACAGAAAAATAAGCAAACAAACAAAAAGAGAAGGTGACGCTCTGGAAAGTTGCAAACCTATCTAAACCAAGCCTCCTTCTAATATTTCCAAAAAACTTAATTCACATAAAAATGAGCAACAAGAAAGTATTAAGGTCTAATATCTTACTTACCATAAGAGAAAAGATAATAGGAAGTAGAGTAACATTCCTATAGTCCAGAACTGTCCCATAGAACTTTTTCCAGTGATGGAAATGTTCTATATCTGTGCCATCCAATATAATAGCTCCTAGATACATGTGGCTATTGACTAGTGAGCCTGAGAAACCAAATTTTAACTTTATTAAATTTTAATTAATTTAACTAGCCATGTGAGGCTAATGGACACCGTATTGGACAGCACAGCTATAGACAATAAAATCATGCCAAAAGGATTTACTCAAAGAGATCAAAGCTGTAACATAGTATTTCAAAATGAGCTAAAGTCATTAATAAGGTCAAACAATACGAAAATAATGTAAATCGAAATTAGAACTGACTGAGATAACACTCAAGAAATAATTAGAAATTAAGAAAAAATTATTTTGGAAGACGTAATTCAAAGAAAACAAGAATCAATAATAATACTTTAATAGAAATAGAAGATGAAAAAGGATAAAAAATTAAACATTGAACACAAATGAAGAAATAGATGAAAATGATTTAGGAAAAGGGAGAAATATCAGAGTGACTAAGAAGACCCAACATACAGATAATAGGAATACCTGAAGAAGAAAACCAATGTTGATAAACATTAAAACAAATTCTGAAGAATATAATTCAAGAAGTTGTTCCTGAAATAAAAAATATTTGAAACCACATATTGAAAATGTACAACGTATGCCTGAAAATATAAATCCAAAATATTCAAAACCAAGAAATAAGGATTCTGGTTTAAAAACCCCTTGAATTTAAAGAAAAGAAAAAAATTCTTTTGGAATCCAGAATTAAAAAGCACATGATTCACAGATTAGATAATTAGTTTGTCATCAAGACTTTTGTCTTTTGTAGACTTTTCAACAACATTTTATGTCAAAAGAAAACTGAGTAACTGATTTAAAATACTCAAGAAAAAAATATGAGCCAAAGATTTTATATTTGGAAAACCTGACGTTCAAGCATACAGGAGACAGACAACAAGAAAATTCAGTCACTATTATCCTCATGAGTATTTCTTAAGGGATCCACGAGAAAACAAGCTTCAAACAGCCAAGGTGACTAGAGACTGGTGAAAAGCTTTAAATATATCGCTACTTATAGAATTAAGATTGAGGATTAAAAGGGAGAGGTTATAGTATGTAATGGTTACGTGATCTGATAATATATTCAGCACAACCATTAAAAACTGTGGGGAGCATAAGACTAGTATACGTTAAACAAATAATAAACCATTTTCAGTTTTTTTGTAATTGGCAGTTGTAGTATTAGTGTTGTTATTCTCACACTATTGTATGTGTAAAGAGGGAAAACTAATAATTATGGTGTTTTCTAATTCTATTACCCACTGTGTCCTTTGGAACTAAGATTCTTAGTATAGAATTAAGAAGAAAAGTATAATATAGATCCAGTTAAATGAAACTACTCTAAACCTAAATTGGAAATATTGGTATGAATTTATAAGTATTTTATGTTTATATACTAAAAATATTTATTTCAGGAATATTTTATACCTTTATATTTATATAATACAACATATAATGTATTTTATATATAATTTATATTATAAAGTACTTACATAATACAATATGATACATACATATGTATGCACACATATTATGTGTGTGTGTTTGCGTGTGTGTATGTGTGTGTGTGTTTGTTTTCTAGCTCTGTCCAATGAAAAGGGCAAGAAACAATGATCACCCAAATGGAAATAAGGATCTCTAATACCCAGGTTGTGACTTAAAAAAAAAAATCTCCATTAAAAAAAAAAAATCAGGGCTTCTTGAAGATATGGCTGTTTCCAGGTCAGCACCAGGAAATGTACAGGATGACCCTGAAACATCTTAACATATCAAATGGATAGCAAGGAATCTATCTAAGATTACTAGGGTCAAGAGGACTCAGAAGTTAATTTCTGAGGCCCCCACTGGCCAAAGATGAAACAATTTAATCTCCAATAAAGATAAGCATTTCAACAGATTGAGAGCCATCAAACATATTTAAATTATATTTGAAATCCATGAGTTCATAAGAACCAACTTACCTTGAATTAAGTAAAAAAACGGCCCTTCATCACTAGATAAATGAAAGAAAGATAATGGGAATCAGCTATTTTAAAAACTTTTCCAGCTAATACATTTTTTAAAAAAGATAGAATTAGATCAACACCATTTTATAACCCCCAATGAATAAACAGATTTGAGTACTGATCCTTAACAGCTGCTGACATCACAAAGAAACAAAAACCAGATCTGGCAGGTCTCTCAGCGAAATAACAACCAAGGTGATCGAAGTTGAGTCTGATCAAATCCCCTGATCTAGCGGACAATTTTTAGGAAACAGCGGGGACACAGTAAATTGTGAAATTCCCCCTTGCGTATGCCATCTGCAAAATCGAAACTGTGGGTCAATGCTGGTCAAATGACCCAAATCCTTTAATAGGCAAACTATAAGAAAATGAAAGGGATGAAGGGGGACTAAAGGGATAAAAGGGGCTTAAAAATCAGCAAGTTAGAAAGGAATGGGAAGGACGAAACCATAGTATGTAGGGACGCACACCTGAATATGGACCATAAAGAAACTCAAGGAAGTGATTATTATAAAAGGATAAATAGGGACTAATTAGGATCAGGCACCTAAAGGAACTTTTGGAGTGACTGAAAAAATTTTATTTCTTGACCTGAGCTGTGATTATAAGGATAATTGGTTCCAAATAATTCATTAAGCTGTACATTTGTTTTAAATGGATTTTTACATCAGTGTGTATGTGTGTGGGGTACAATTAAAAAAATAATAAAGGGTCACTGCTATTGATGGTCTCAATGGAATTTTAGGTATGTATTTGCTAGAAGAATAAAAGAAACTTGAGTTTGACTATTCTAGCCCTTCCTGCTAAGGTGAAGTAACAAGATTTGATGCTTTCGTAAAAAGAACTTTATGGAAGGTAAAAGACCTTGGGTCTCATCATGGCTTCGTGGTTGTCTCCTGTAAAACACCGTGAAACATTCGTCACTCTAGGCTTCAGGTTCCCTGTGCTATAGCCAGACACACAAGGCCCACGCTATGCGGCTCGAGAGAACACTTCCACCCTCCACTTCCAATTCCAGCACGAGGAAGGCTCTGCTATTCATCATCACCCAAACGTGTTTCCATAACTTTCCCTCTGTGATTTCTTCAACTTATTCTCATAATGCCTTTAACTCTTTACCTTTCATAATCTACCTCAAATGTCATTTCTTGAACCCTTGAGTTCAAGTTAATCTTTACACTTCTGGACTACTTTGTATGTATGGCTATTAATATGGGATGTATCATGTTTCTAATTTTTTTTTATATCCGTACTCCCATGAAACAATGAGCTTCTCGAGGGCTGCATCTTCATGTCTGTAATTCTAGCACAGAGATTCTATAAACACTGAATAAATGGATGGATGCATGGATAAATGGATATATAAAATAACAAGACAATGTAATGGAAATTCTAAAGTTACATTCAACTCTAAAATTATGAGATTCTCTTTTAACATTGGTGATAGGCAGGGCCTTTGATAAAGTGAAAATCTCCTAGGACTTATAAATTCGTGTGGAGAAAAGATCTCACTGTGCGCCTGCCTCTGCTGAGGAACTGGGATGTTGTCTCCTTTCAGACTGTGAAACTGACAGGACCTCCCTCTGGGCCTCACCATTGCGTGAGAAGTTCATTCTTGTCTTGTGTGTGTCCAACTTGTGCCACTGTGGCTTCCTTCTCAGCTTCATGGGCATAAACGTCCACTGAGGACAAAGAATGAAGGATTGGAAAAGAAACAAAGGGTAAAACCCCACCCTGGACTAAATGCACAGATACAATGTGAATCGTCACACTGGAAAGGAATGAGGTTCAAGAGGAAAATGCTGAGAATGAGAGACAAGTGTGGTTTATATTCACACATGCATTCCCCGTACCAGTCCCTCAGTCTTAGCTGCTTCCTCCCCACCCATCCACATGCAATGATACACAAATATTCCCCCATGAAAAATGTTACTGGTTTGATGTACCGAACTTCATTTAAAGGACCTAGAATCAGTGCCTGTAGAAGCCCATTATATACTGCAAAGCCTATTTAGACCAAAAAAAAAAAAACCATAACATTTAGATTTGGATAAAGACCAGATTTTCTTCAGTAAGAAATAATACTATTCCCTCTGCTACATAGAAACTACATTTTAAAATTCTCCTTCTGTGAAGCTATAATATATCACATGAATCTTGCAATCTATACAGCATTTCAATCGTTTTCTTATTTTTCTGGCCTTTTCTTGATACTTGTTTAAAAATCTCCTTGCATTGGCCTCATGAGCCTGCTGGAGTAATATTATGAAGCAAATGACCAGGCATAATGACTTTCCAAGGTCCTTGTGCTTCCTTATTAACATTCAGTTAGCATAAGTCCTGACTTTATTATTGACTACATTGAATACACAAGACACTGACCTCTGCCATCTGCAACTAAATCTCTTCCTGCAGATCTATCAGAATGGTTTCATATATAGAGGAAGCAAGAGAAAACAAAGCAGCAGCCACTTATCTTTTCTGTCCCTAGAAACTTTCACAGACTCACATCTGCAATCCAAAATAGGAAAGAAAACCCCCTTGGCATTAATTACTGTAAAATCTAAAGTGAAAGTTGGAGCATAACCAAGAGGAAAAATTCAAAATGGCAATCCCAGATTCATCTTCCTAAATTAAGGTGAGAGACTTCAATGAAGTAAACAGAATCAGATATATCTGGGATACCTCAAATCAAAATGACCAGCATATATAATTTATTACTGAGTCTTAAAATCAACCAGTGGGACCCAAGGAATGCTTTCACTGGGTAATGATGACTTTAACCTGTGTAAATTCAAGAAAATCTACCAACTTAAGATTGTTTTACATTCCCACATAAAATCATACATATAAAAGGATTGATGACATTTTGTAAATAAAGTATAAGACAGAAAATTGTGTACCCTGGTCTGGAAGCTTTTGTTAAGTTCTAGCAGTGGACGCCAAGACACAAGGACATGATGCACTGAGCTTTGTTCTGAAGATCTGGGCTTAAGTCTTGATTCTTCCACAAACTGTGTAGTGGAGAGTAACTCCAACTCTTAGAATCTTAATTTTTTTTTTTGACAAATAAGAGGGATATAGATGATCTTATGTCAACATTAGCCATTTATATAGAAATTTATCACCATTCCTTTCTTTCCTTGCCTCTACTAAATGGGATTATGCCTTTCTGGCATTGAAGGACATATAGCCCCATATATCTTTGCTATCAAAGTTGAGATGATTTGGTCACATGTCAATTTTCAGAGATGGTAAAAAGTAAAACCATGCCAATACAGACTGTTTAAAACATTAAGAGTTTTCTGTTTAATAGGGAAGTAGGATGGAAGGAAGGGCAAAAACAGTAGAAGTGAAGAGGAAACCATGATAGGACCAGACTGTGGTGTACACTGACATCATTCATTCATAGTTCTGGGGCTCCAGAGAGACTTAAGGCTTCTCTTCTCTGAAGCACCTCCTTCTCCCTCATGTATCTGTGTCCCTTTGCCAATCTGTCCAGCAAGAGAATAAATTCAGCTAGACCTGCAGAGTATGCTGGAGTAAAGAAAGCCTATAGGACTTATGAGACATGATCAAGTGAACCCATATATGCATTTCTGGAATTTCAGAGGAAGAAGACATAGAGAAAAGGGAAGAAATCTTACTTAAACAAATAGCTGAAAACTTCCCAAATCTGGGGAAAAAATGGATATACATATTCATTAAACCCAAAAGTCCCAAAATAGGTTGAACCTAAAGAGTTGTCTACATTGAACAGATTATAATTGTCAAAAATCAGAAACAAAGAAAGAATTTGGAAAGCAGCAAGAGGAAATTGACTCACCACATACAAGGAAACCAGATAAAACTATCAGCAAATTTCTCAGCAAAATCCTTACCGGCCAGGGTTGTGGGATTATATATTCAATGTACTGAAAGAAAAAGAACTCCTAACCATAAAGTCTATACCTGGCAAAACTGTCCTTTAAAAATCAAAGAGAGATAAAGACTTTCCCAGTCAAATAAAACTTAAGGGAGTTTTTCACCACTATGCTTACTTTACAGGAAGTGCTAAAGGGAATTCTTCAAGTTGAAACAAAAGTACACTAAACAGCAACATGAAAGCATATGGTAAAAGGTAAATATATATACATAAAAAAGCTGTTAGAAGTAATAAACAAATTTTAAAAAGTTGCAGATACAAAATCTACATACAAAAATCAGTTGTGTTTCTACACACTAAGAGTAAACTATCTGTAAAAGAAATTAAGAAAAGAATTTCATTTACAATAGCACCAAAAAAATAACTAGGAATAAATTTAACCAAGAAGGTAAAATATCTGTACACAGAAAACCATAAAACTCTGATAAAAGGAATTGAAGACACAAATAAATGGAACAATATTTCATGCTCATGAATTAGAAAAATCAATACCATCAAAATGTTCATGCTACCCTAAGCAATCTACAGATTCAAGGAAATCCCTATTGAAATTTTAAGGGAATTTATTCACAGAAATAGAAAAACAATTCTAAAATTTTTATAGAATGACAAAAGACAAACAGCTAAAAGAATCTTGAGCAAAAAGAACAAAGCTAGAGGCATTATACTTTTTGATTTCAAATTGTATTACAAAGCTGTAATAATCAAAAACAATATGGTACTAGCATAAAAACAGACACATAGACCAATTAAACAGAAGACCCAGAAATAAACCCATGCACATGTGGTCAACTAATCTTTGACAACGTTGCCAAGAGTACACAGTGGGGAAAAGATAGTTTCCTCAATAAATGATGTTGGGAAAACTGTATATTCACATGCAAAAAAATGAAATTGGATCCTTACTTACACCATACACACAACACAAAAAAACACCTCAGAATGGATTAAAGACTTAAATGTAAAATCTGAAATCATACACCTCCTAGAAGAAAACATAAGATGAAAGCTCCGTGACATTTGTCTTGGCAATCATTTTTTGGACACCAAAAGTACAGGCAACAAAAGCAAAAATAAACAAGTGAGACTACATCTAACTAAACGTTTCTGCACAGAAGAGTAAACAATCAACAAAGTGAAAAGGCAACCTATGGAATAGGAGAAAATATTTGCAAATCATATATCCAATAAAGGATTAATACCCAAAATATATAAAGAACTCAAACAGCTTAATAACAAAAAATTTCAGGCCGGGCACGGTGGCTCACACCTGTCATCCTAGCGCTCTGGGAGGCTGAGGTCGGAGGATCGCTTGAGGTCAGGAGATCCAGACCAGCCTCAGCAAGAGTGAGACCCTCATCTCTACTAAAAATAGAAAAATTGGCCAGGCATGGTGGTGCATGCCTGCAATCCCGGCTACTCGGGAGGCTAAGGCTAAGGAGAATCGCTTGAGCCCAGAAGTCTGATGTTGCTGTGAGCTGGGCTGATGCCACAGCACTCTAGCCTAGGTGACAGAGTGAGATTCCATCTCAAAAAAATAAAATAAACAACAAAATCAAACAACCATATAACCAGATTAAGAAATGGGCAAAAGACCTGAACAGACATTTTCCCAAAGAAGACATATAAATGGCCAACAGATACATGAAAAGCTGTTTAATGTCACTCATCATGAAGAAAATGCAAATCAAAACCACAATGAGATATCACCTCACACGCATTAGAATGGCTATTATCAAAAAACAAAAGAAAATAAGCATTGGCAAAAATGTGGGAAAAAGAGAACTCTTGTATACTGTTGGTAGTAGTGTAAATTGGTACAGACATTATGGAAACAGTATAAGAGTTCCTCAAAAAATTACAAACAGAACTACCACATGATCCAGCAATCCCACTTCTGGGTATACATCCAAAGGACTTGTAATCGGCATCCCAAAGAGATATTTGCACTTCCATGCTCATGGCAACATTATTCCCAATAGCCAAGACGTGGAAGCAACCTAAATGTTCATCGACAGATAAATGGATAAAGAAAAAATGCTAAGTACATATAATGAAATACTATTCAGTCTTTAAGAAAGAATAAGATCCTGCCATATGTGCCATCCACAATGTGGATGAACCTTGAAGACTTTACACTAAATGAAAGAAGCCAGACACAGAAGGACAAACTACCGGATACCACTTAGGGGAGGAATCTAAAACAGTCAGACTCATAGAGGCAGAGAGTAGAATGGCAGTTGCCAGGGGCTAAGGGGAGGGGTACACAGGGAGATATTAGTCAAAAGGTACAGAGTTTCAGTTATGCAAGATAAATAAGTCCTAGAGATCTACTGCACACCACAGTGCCTATAATACTGTATAGTACCTATACAACAATACTGTATTGTATCTTAAAAATTTGCTAAGAGAGTAAATCTTATGTTAACTGTTTTTATCACATGCACAGAGAAAATAATAATAATAAATAAAGAAGGAGAGGAAGTTTTTGGAGGTGATAGATATGTCTATGGCATAGATTATGGTGATCATTTATTTTACAGTATATACTTACTTCCAAACTCAAGTTGTATACATTAAATATGCACAGCTTTTTTATGTCAATCATACCTCAGTAAAGTGTTTTCCTAAAAAAAACACATTGGTTCAAGTGTGCGTAACAGGGTCACAAGAATTCGACAGCCAGATGCTTCAAGAGGGTGGCCCAAGGCCATTGCCCCTCCTTGAATGTTGATCTAAGGTGGGGAAAGGATTTATCTTAGACTGTTTTTTCTTTTGTGGATACAGTTTAAAATCCTAAATTTGTCTTTTCCCTCTTATTGTTAATATCAGCAAACTACCCTTTCAAAGTCAATTTCAACTGCTTAGAAATAAATTTACAGCTAACTGCGCCCCCCCCAAAACCAAAACATTCGTACAGCAAAGGAGATGCGTTATCCTTTGAAAAATTTTGTAGACTATAAACATCAGTTACTATATCACATAGCCTCATGTTTAGCATCATGCTGAAACAAAAGAAAACCAGCCTTTGTTCTCATGGAGTTTAAAATCTAGCTGACTCATGAAGGTAAATATGTAGAATAAATGAACTCTCTAAGTTACTCATCAAAATGCTTCCCTTATTCACATATTAGAGGGCATCTTTAGAAAAATGAGGTGCTGGTAATGGCTCGCTTATTAACTGGAACCATAAGCCTGGACCATAGTCCTCTCCTCCAGATAGTACAAATGTCTTAATAAAACACTCTTGCCTACTTATCATAGATGGTGACACATAAAAATATTTATCCAAATTTTATGTACTAGGGAAAATGATGAGCTAAATATGGTCTGGAAAATTCATTATACTAATTCGCAAAGTACTAGGTTCTTTGTATTTAAAATAAATGGAGAGCTGGGCCAGGTACAGTGGCTCAGGTCTGTAATCCTAGCACTTTAGGAGGCTGAGGCAGGAGGATCACTTGAGCCTAGGAGTTTGAGGTTGCAGTGAGCTATGGTGATGCCACTACACTCTACCCAGGCAACAGAGTGAGACACTGTCTCAAAAATAAAATTAAAGTTAAATAAAAAGAGAGAAAAAGAACTTAGGTAGGAGGCGTGGTTTGATAACTTTATTAAACTAATCTTGCAACCTAAAAAAATAAACAAATGGACTGATCACCAACCAGGCTGATGAGTGGAGAAATGAAATGTTGAGCCACACTACAGAACAAAAGCAGTGACGGGAGAGGTATTTGCAGTATGAAAATTATAGCTGCCAGTAGTGCAAATAATTAGATACTGAAAGCAAGTAAATCCCTGAAAGCTTTAAAAGAGAGAGAGAGAGAAATGACTTCATTGGGTAAATCAGATATGTATTTCATCCCAGAAATTCTAATTTCTTAATCTTAATTTTAAATTGTAATATATATGTACCTTGAACTTGGAAGTAAAAGAAGTGGTGATTCTAAAATAAGCACTGCTATCACATGTCAGTGGTTGCAGGGAGATATTGTAGGTTAGCAGGAGAGATGGGAAACCCAGATTTAATGTCCTTTGGGAAAACTAATGAACTGGTGATTTACTTCCCACGAAACTAGAGAAACTGAAAACTCAACTCAAAATGTAGTAAGAATTCATCAATGCTTTGTTCCAAAGTTTCTTTAGAAATTAATTATTCCTCTTGAAAGCAGTAAATGCAAATGCACAGAATTCTTAAGAAACAACTAAATTATACCTATGGCTTTTATATTCCTTTATATTTTGGCTTTTGTAATATTTTACATCCTCTTCCCAATCTGTGATCTTTGCTTTCTCTCTTTGAACTCAAGAATTTATGTTGGAAAAGACAAAAAAAAAAAGTAAATTAAAAATCCTTTACAAATCTCCTTTAACTATCTAAGAGGGGGAGCTTGTATTTCATTGACTGTAGTTTATGCAAATAGGATCAGAGGAATTAACATATTGGAAGGAGCTGACATTTGTCCTGATATATTGAATCGTTAGCATGACAGAATCACTTAAGCTGGATTCACTAACATCAGGTTTCCTCTCATTATTGACCCCTGCAGAGTAGGCTCTGACAAGTGGAACTGCTGCAAAGTTCATTAATAATGTGGAATAAATCAATTGTTCAGGAAATACTGAAAACAGATGACACTGAACTTGTACATTTTGCAAGTTCAGCACAAACCCATCTCTGCCAAGGACACTGAATCTCTCTCTGTGTCCTTTTCTGACCTACCTATGGAATCTGGTCTTAGATGCCTCCTTTCCTCAAGCATCCCGCAGGTGTACAGCTCCGCAAGCTCTTGGGAACACCATAGGCCGATGCTCACTCAAAAAGAAATAGCTTTAGGCCCAAAAAGAAAGAATATGGAGGCTTATTAAAGATTTACAAGCATGAAGAAAGTGGTGGCCATGATTGGGGCGTACGCTCAAATTTCACTCACATTTATGGTTAATATTTCAAACATGTATTTCTGTGGTCCTAGACCCTAACTAACAACTCAGCTTCTTGGAACAACGGGAATTATCAGGAACAGCAAAGGGCTAAGAACATAACCTGGTGTATCTTTTAAGATGCAGGGTTAGCTACTTCTGGCATGTGAAGAATCCCCTATTGCAAGGCGTTGGACCCTGTGGCCACAGACAGCATATGTTTTTTAAAAAGAATCTTTGTTTTTATTGCTAGCATCACCTCAATGCTCTTCAAATTGTAATCACTTAAATAACTTTGTCATCTAGAGGTTTTAGTTTAAATATGTCCATGCTCCAAAAATCTTGAGCTCTGTGTGTGTGTGTGTGTCCATGTTATACAATATAACCAGCTTATGTTGGTCTATGCTATTGGGAACAGAAATAACATGGACAAAGGAAACCCACAGAGAATTCAAAAATAATCTGATTTTAGCCAATAGATTCAACTTCTCACCCACCAAGCCTAATTGAAGCTCTTTTCCTTGATTAATATTTTTTCCTCTTCAAGACTGCTTAATAGAGATGCTAATGAACAGTATAATAACCAAAAGGAGGGTGGAAAGAGAAAAAGTAATAGAATCAACAGAACAGAATCATCCACAAACTAGGGAACTGGCCCTAATCCTCTGCGAATGAATTATCCTGATTCTTAAAATTGACTGGTCGTAATTTGTTACTTTATATAATTTGTTCCTTTTTTCCCCCTTTACCAGGCAACGTAATTTTTTAAAGAGGGGAGGGAGCATGTCCAACATTATAGACAAGATTCTGTGAAAGAAAAATGAACATAAAAACATTTCCATTAAACTGTTTTGCAGAGGGGTGCAGATAGTATTTGCATGAATCCTAAATTGCCTTGATATTTGGGGGTATTTCCATTGGCATCATTTCTTTTTATTTTTTTAAAAAATTAGCTTATCTGTAAATATTTCATATGCATCAGAACTGCCCTGAAGTGATTAAATGGAAATCTCAGAGCACCTAAAATTGAAGCTTTCTCCGTTGAGTGTGGCCTTCCCCAGTCCCTCTAAGCCTGGTTTCTCCTTGTCCTTCAGGTTTCAGCATAAATGTCCCTCTTCACAGGACCATCCCAAACCACCCAGACCAGAGTTCCCAATTATTCTTTATCTGCACCTATTTATTTTTTCTAACCCTTACCAGAATATATAATTGTTATATTTGCTCATTTATTGGCTTCTTTTTAATTTTTTTAGTTCCTACCCGATTAGAATATAAACTCCATGAGGGCAGTAACTTTGTCAATGTTTTCGTCATCATGACTGGTACACAGTAGAATAATAATATTTGTTGAATGAGTAAATAAGAATGTGAATACATATATCCTGCTATCCATCTATTATTGTTTTGTTTCTCAGAATCTGAAATACTCATTCTAATTTCATTTTTCTTGTACCTTATCCAAAACCAAGGCAGTCCAATCAGTAATAAATTCCATACAAAAGAAATCTGTACAAAAACATATTTTAGCACCTCCTGATTTAAGTGTGAAAATCATCAATGTAGAGATGATTCCTTTTATTAGGAAAGCAAAGGGAAATATTCCTTGAGTTTCTACTTGAAAATGCAGCAGCCCAAAGGTATCTTTTATATATGGTGCGCAATACCAAAATGTTTAAGATAACAAAAAATAATATCCAAAATCACACTTACGACTGTCTCCAGGTTTTAATTCATTCATTTATTGAACAAATATTAATTTGGGACTCTAGATATGTGCCAAGGACTGAGGTTATAGTGGGGACTATATAGACACAGAACTTAAAACTACCTTATATATACATACATGATGCTTTGCAATATAGGATATGCTTTCTACATCTACTGTTTCTCTAATCTTCCAAACATGGTTTTATGCTTATTGAAAATATCGAAGTGTGGATTCTAGGCCTCAAGCTCCGAAGTGACAGAAGTAAAGAATGCCTGAGGTCCAGAAACTAGGATTAATAACTAGAGCCTCTCCAAATTAAAACAAAACGAAATTATATTTGCAGAGTTCCATTTGTCTTATTCTGTATAGTTATAGGCTACATATTTAAACTAATACAATGTGAAGGTGAAAAGAAAAACAGCAATCATTATTTTGAAAACTAACTTGAATGGTTTGGAAAAATACCTGATAAAGCCAAGTAGTTTGAGTGGAACAGCTACAAAAGAGATAAAATTTTAGAATCTGAAAGAATTCTGCACATGATTTCTTTGCAATATACTTAAGTTCCTATTTCACTTTAAGTGAAGTAAGACACTCAGCATGTTGTTTATATCAGAAACATGAAAATGAATTCCAAAAGCAGGTGCATACCAAAAGCCTAAAGAAAACACACGCACACATAGAAAAGCCTTGATCCTACTTTTTTCTAAGTGGCTAATAAACATTTGAAGTTAAACCAAATCTTTAAATTACATATGATGCTTACAAATCCCTAGTTTAAATAATTTTCCAATTAACTAACCAAGTACCACTCCTGAATATTTTAGAAAAGAGAACTTATCTATAAAGAAATGATAATCAAATTATCAGAATTAACTCAATTGGATACTAAAAGACAATAGAGTAATAGCTTCAAAACTCTAGAAGAAATTCTCAGGTAGGCAGATCTACTGGGGCCGTGAACGAGGATGCCCACTGTGGCAGCAGGAGGTTGAAAGCAATCGTGGTGTCCATCGCTCGGCAAGTAAAGAGGTAAGATGGGACAGGTGCACCTCAGGGAGTACTTGCAGCCATCAGAAGCAAGATGTACACAGAACACAACATAGATTCCCTCTTAAAAGCAAGCAATAAGTGAAAGAAAATTAAGGAACAAAAATGAAATAATGGATTGCACAATACTTGATGTAAATTATAAATATACACAGAACAACGATACACGCTCAAACAAAAATATACACACTGAATACATTACAATGGCTGCCAGATGGAAAAAGAGGGCAGGGAAAATATTATTGGGAATGAAAGATAATAAATTCAAACACAGATCCATACATATAATGTATTCATATATGTAAACATACATGCACACATTTGAGAAGGTGCTTTCAAAGACAGATGAGGGTAGTGAGGTGTATATCAATCCTCTACACCTCAGTTCAAAAGGAAAACCATTAATATCCTTGGTTATTTATTTTTACTTTTGCCTTATGTTCACAGACAGAAATCAGAGTTCTGCTCACCACTTTCATTAATGCTTGAACTTCAACAGTATGAGAACGTCCATGAAAAAACTGGCAAAAGAATATAAATTCCATGTCCTTTTGATGATGGATCAAGACGCCATGCAATGCTATTATAATAATTTAAACAGCTTGTGTTGTTAGGAAAAAGTAGTCCCCACACAATCCACACAGTAAGTCACCAATTTCTTCAAGTTACTGCAGTAGTTACAGCCCTCTGAGTTCCCATCAGATTTTATCTCAGCAGTTATCTATGTGATGGTAAATATATATCAGGAACTGTTCCAAGTACTTTACAAATGTTAATTCGCTTAATCCTCCCAACACCCCTGTGAGGTAGGTACCATCATTACCCACGTTTTACAGAAGAGAAAGCTAACGTAAGAAGAGGCTATTCGACTCCCTTGAGGTCACATAGCTGATTAGGTGGCAGAGCCAGAATATGAACCCAGGTGGTCTGAGCCCAGAGTCAATGTACTTACCTGTTACACTCTGCAAAACTTCCTCTTAGATGAGGCAAAATACCCAGGTGTGAAAATATCTATACTAACACAGATCCAGAGTCAATGCTTTTCCACAATTAATTAAGAAGTAGCAATATGGGGGAAAAAAATCACCAAATCTGAACAAAACATTACCCTAGATACTGTATATATTCCTGTGTTATTCAATTTAGAGCTCGTGCTAGTAGCAGAAGAAACTGAACTCACAGAGGTTAACTTGCTTTATGTCATACAGCTAGAAGGTAGCAAAGAAAGGGTTTGACTCTAGGCAGGGCCACCTCTTTGCATGGCTCCATGAAGGACCACGTGTATTGTATGTAGTCCATGTGAATGGCACCCCTGGTATGTATGTTCTGGCCATGAATCTAAGTCTATTTTACTCCAAATTCAGTATGATTTCCACTGCAAAGCCTTAAAATGAAATAAATTCTCAGAGCGTAATCAAACACAGTGACAAATGACTCTGCAAGGCACTGCCACAGACTGGCATTTCAATTCTATCAGATCTTGACTATTTCATACTCAGATTGCTCTCTTAATTCAGGAATACGATTTTGGCCTGCTCTCCTTTGCTCCATATCCGTGATCTTCGAATTACAAAATCCATCAGATCACCACTATATTATGAAACTCATTAGGTATTTAGGGAAACAATTCTGACAGATATTTCAAAGTGCTGAAAAATCTCTTCACTCTTCATAGAATAATCAAAGCATAGCTTTTAATGATTTTCTTCAGTAGCATGTAATCAATGTTAGTAAGCATTTTTATAACCTAATTTAAGAGTTATTCAGTTTTCTCTATGTGCCAGGTTTTTTTATGAATATACTCTATCATTTAACTAAATTTAAATTTAGCCAGAAAATCTTATCATTATGCAACCACAATATATCTGAGGTGACTTCCACCATCTAATTATATTCTTTTCAGTGGTTCATCTTTCTTTGCGCTATTGATTACTTTTGTTAGCATCTTTCCAAAAGATTGCTAATACCTGTTGGAGACAGTAAACACTACGATCTGGGGATCAGCTACCTCTCTGCATAATCAAAAAGCAAGTGGTAAAAGAAGGTGCACTGAGGTCTAAGTCACGCGATGGGTCCACCCACAAGGTAGCGGATGAGTGCGCAGGTCTTGGAGAGGTGGCTGCCTTGAGGAGCCATTTTCCTTGCACCTCTCAACTGTCAGGATAATGAAAAGCCCCCTCCACTCAAACACTGCCTTGGAGTTTTTTTCAGGAGATCATCATCTTCCCTCCATCCCATCAGGCTTCCAAAGGGAAATCAGTAAATAAATTACAGCCTCTGCCTGGTGAAAGAAAAGACTATAAAATAAAAGGTAAAATGTTTTTGAACTCTCAGAAACTAGAAATACACGTTTCAATTCTTGGATAAGTTAAACATGATATTAACACAATAACAACAGCGTACACTTACAGTGTACTCACGATGTCCTGGCCTCTGTTCAAAGTGCCTTCCATATATTCAATTTCATTAAATCTTCACAACTACCCTATTAAGTGGGTTAATTTTATTTCCACTTTATAAGGGCGCGCGTGCACACACACACCCCCTGTCCATCCCCAGTCACTGTAGCCTTGTTTCTGGGACATCTCTCCAACGATTTAGGCCCACAGGAACTTTCCCTTTTATATTATATTAGAATATTAGCTCTGGACAGACCTCAGAGATCATCATCTCTGACTCCCTCAACTTACAGATGGGAAACTGAGAAATATTCAGAGAGATAAATTTGCCTGTTCATCTCAGCTACTGAGTGCCACACCCATGAATAGAGCACAAAAGTCTCTTGATTCACAATTAAATTCTCTTTCCTTTTAATCCAAGATGACTTCTAAAGTTCCCTTGCCGATATTGTCTCTTTTCTTCAATTGGAACTTTATGATGAAGCGTTCGGTCCTCTCATTTGTCTCCTCTACACCTACTTTGCCTTTCTAGATAAGGTCGAAGACTGTGTCATCATCTGGCATTACGCACAGCACTGACCGTATTACCCAGGGCCATTCAATACACTTAGGGGTGGCTGATTGATTATGCTGTAGTTCCACATTTGCATACCTAACCTCTCATATTTTTAAGTCTACAATGTGAATCTACACAGCAGCCGGGTACATCCAGTTCTGGTTTGCTCTAAAGAAAAAGTAAAAGCTTGTTCATTTTATCTTTATTATTATCAGTGCTGTCAATGTATCTGTTCAGCCTATCATAAAGAAAATTGCAGTCTCTGTATTCTTTGATTTCTATTAGCATCTCTGCAAAAACTGGGCTAGCCTAGAGCCCTAGATTCCGTCTACTTGTTACTAAATCCTGAGCATCTCATTAGTGATCGATGACCTAATCCTTTTAATATGCCTTGCAAGAAGGCTTCCTTATTACCCGCTCTCCCTTAGGAAGGAGGCAGGAATGTAGGTGGGGAGGGGAGTGGAGAGGTCTGCTAAATTCACTGAAAATAAATTTGGGGCTTATAAAAAGTGAGTCTTGGCTATGCAGAAATCCAGAATTTCAGGAAGCCAGCCAGGATTTGTCCTTCATTCACTCCCATTGATGAAAAAAGCCTGTGTTTTTCATCTATTCCCATCTGACACGGTACTGCCTTTTGCCTTGCTCCTGGACACACTTGAACAGCTCCAGGAATGCTGCCCTTGGGCTTCCAAGTAGCACCAGAGAGAAGAAACGCTGCTTACTAAACTTGTCTCAGTTCAACGCTGATTGCCACTCTCATTTTAGATTATTTAATACCTACAACTCCCTTTGCAATCAAAACTATAGGTCCATCTCTAATTTGTTTTTGTGTGGCTGTTTCATATTCCCTGGATATTACTGGACTCTGCATATCCTGTAACAAATGACTATTCACACACAAACTTCACCCCATGGATATTTTCATCATTAGTATTTTAACAAGCTAGTTATGTTAACTAGATTCATAAGTCTGTACGGCTTAGGGGTTATGAGATCTGACTTAGGAGTCAGGCAGACCTGAGCAAAGCTTTGATCTTCTATTAATATTTATCTGTATGACATTGGGCAAAAAGTTTAACCTCTCCAAGCCTCAGTTTCCTCCTCCATTATTTAAGGATGAAAACTATCTCCACATAGGTTGTTGTGAGGATTTCACACTCATGAACTTTTTAGCATAGTGCCCGACATACAGCGATCCCTCCTTAATTACTAGCTACTCTTAATAGTACCAGTTCTATTGATATAAAGCGATAAAATGTTCCCAGAAGTTATAACAGTGATGGACAGAATCATAACCAGAGTTTCTTAAGTGACTTTCTGATTTAGAGGAAGAAACAAAAGAAACTCTGGGAAAAGTTGGAAACTGTGTTGACGCTTCCCTCTACCCTGTGGGTGGCATGACCAATTGAAGAGGACAATTGAGCGGCAACCCCAGATAACTCCAGGAGATGATAAGTTTTGTGAGCATTATCTGGAAACTTTATCTTGCCAACAAAAATAGCAGGGTTTCCGACAAAAAGAGTTTGAAATCTGGTCACTAAGCAGTGTTGTGAACAGCAAATACAGATGGGCAGTAATATTTACGGTCAATTTACCAGAATCAGGTATCAGATGACCTCTGACACTCGCCATCACTTACTAAAAAGCTAATTAGCTGTAAAAATGAGGTGACAAGTCAATTGTACCAGCACAAAGGATGAATTTGTCATGTGGGATTTCGCTGGTAGTAAGGCCTGCCATTACAGCTTCTGGGTGGCTACTTTGCCTACCAAAGGAGCCAACTTTCCCGTAGGGGAGGAATGAGGCAGAAGTCAAGTGTGACGGGAACCCAGGGATGCTCACATCAGAGCTAGGATGGGACATGAACAGTAACTTCATGGGCCCAGAGATACAGGGTTTTATGGTCTGGCAGATGAGTGAATGCCTACCTCAACAGGACTATTATTTAATAACACCAGAAACATCAGTTTTCTTTGAGTATCAATCAAAATGCTATGACTGACTGGGTTTCCCCTCTGCTTTGGCCAGCAGAACTAAATGTTGTTTTCTACAATGCATAGCTTTTTTCTGATTCTTATATTTATGTGGGTTCATTGAGATTGTCAGAAACCATACAAAATTAAAAAGAAAGGGGAAAAAATAACTAACTCCTTCATTCCTAAATAATCAGTGTTAACATTTTGACATTTGGTATAGCTCTTTTTTACAATACCTTAGTAAACAAAATTGGAATGAGATTGCATATAGAATTTATGGTCTTTTTTAACTTCACATTATATCCAAAAAGTGTATCTTTATGTTATTCACTATTTTTAGCAATATGATCTAAACAATTTTATGATATTCCACCATATGGACATATTGTAATTTATGCAATTCCTATGTTTCCAAGTTCTCTAGCTTTCAGAGGTTACTCTCACTTTAATGCCAAAATAACAATTTTCTAATTCCCCAATATGCCACATAGGATATTCACATTTCCTTACCCAATACTAGCTGGGAATTCCCAAGAATGCCTACCTGTTCCTAAAAAAATGTCCTGTGTATCACTTGTCACCATAGCCTATGCCCACATTGTTAGCTGGCTCCTAACAAGTACTGTACGCTCTGACACAGACCATTACTCAAAGACAGCTGGGCCCCATGTCCCCTTGAAGTAACACAGGCGTCACCACCCAGGCCAAGAGGAGAGGAATTCTCTACCTACATGTGATGCTTCTACTTCTAAATAAAAACTGTTAGCAATAATTGAATTATACTTCTATAGTGTCAAAAACATTTAAAGACCTGTAGTGCACATGATTGCTGTGGGTTGAATTGTGTCCCTCAAAAAGATATGTTAAAGTTCTAAACCCTGGTACCTGTGAATCCAACCTTATTTGGAAATAGGATCTTCGCAGATATAATTAAGATGAGGTCACACAGGATTTGAATGGTCCCTAATCCAATGACTGATGTCCTTGTAAAAAGAAGGAAATTTAGACACATGGGGGAGAGCACCATGTGAAGAAGGAAGTAGAGATCGGGGGAATGATCTACAAGCCAAGAAATGCCAAGGATTGCCAGTAGTCACCACAGGCTGGGAGAGAGGCATGAGACAGATTCTCCTTCAGAACTTCTAAAAACGTCCAATCTTGTCAATGCTTGGATTTCAGACTTCTAGGAATAAATCTCTGTTGTTTTAAGCCACCAACTTGTGATAATTTGTTATGGCAGCCTAGAAAACTAGTAAAACTCTTATTTATTTAACACAGTGTTCCTCAACGGGGTGATTTTGCTCTCCAGGGGACATTGAGCAATGTCTGGAGAAGTTTTTGGTTGTCACAATTGGGGGTGACGCTGCTGGAATCTGGTGGGTAGAGGCCAGGGATACTGCTCAGCATCCTGCAATGCACAGGACAGAATTACCCTAAAAGGTCAATAGCACCAACATTGAAAAACCCTGGTTTAACCTATCTCTTATTTTTGGAGATTTAGTTTCTTTCCCATTTTTTGCTGCCATAAATAATGTTGCAATGAATATCATGGTGCAAAATTATTGATCAACCAGTAGAAATTGTCTTTAATTTAGTTTCTTAGAGAACTATATGTTCACTTTTCTTATTTTAATGGATATCTTGCCATTTCTTGTCCTATTTTAACACTTTTTTGAAATAGGTAAGGCATAAACAATAAGTACATGAAGGAATGAAAAGTCACAAACAGTTCAAAGGTAGTGGGAAACCTCAGGGCCTCCTACAGTTAACCTTTGATCTGTTCAAAAGAAATTGATCTAGACACTGAGCAGACTTTTCTTCTAGAAGATACTTAGCATTGTTCGTTTTAGAAATGCACAAAGAAGTGATTAAATTGATTTCTGAGCCTCAGTGTCCATGACCTTACCTGGTCTTTTTCTATTAGCACCTATGCAAATCCTGCTGCTCAGGTGTGATCATAGTCTTCTGCAAGGTATTAGGCTACCAAACATTATATCTCTATATAAATCTCTATGTGGCCCTTTCCTCCTCCCTACCCGTCTTCCACCTGGGACCTGGAAGACATCAGGTCCTAGGAGGCCTCTCTGAGGTTCTCTTCCGTGTCTCAGTGGAAATGTCAGAACACATTCCTGGGTTATATGCCAGACAATGTTACCTGGGGCCTTGAACCAGAAAAATCAACAGTCCAGGGGCATAGAAGATGGAAACTAAAATGGCTAACTGAAATTTAATGAAAATTATATGTACATATCTAACTTCTAACAGAATACAAAATAAAGTTAACCCAGGCAGCATAGGAGGAAAAATGAAAGAAAAAAAAACTAAAAACAGTTCTTTTTTATCCTAATTTTCTCTTAATACTATTTAAAATAATTTCTTTATTGGTTCCAAATTGGGATAAAAATGTAGATTTTACTTATTTCATTACCCATCAGAATAACAGTTATCACTGAAAGAAGATAAAACAGTGGTTCAAGAGGCATAGGCAGTTTAGAAAAGAAAATGAAAATCAACTTGAACTTCAGGGGAAAAAATTCGAGTACAGTAGTCCCCCCTTATCTGTGGCTTCACTGTCTGTGGTTTCAGTTACCCGTGGTCAACCACTGTCTGAAAATATTAAATAGAAAATTCTGGTTGAGAAAGAGACCACATTCACATAACTTAAAGTATACTGTTATAATTATTCTATCTTATTATTAGTTATTGTTGTTCATCTCTTACTGTGCCTAATTTATAAATGAAACTTTATCATATGTATGTATGTATAGGAAAAAAACACAGTGAATATAGAGTTTGGTACTATCCACAGTTTCAGGCATCCACTGGAGGTCTTGGATAAGAGGGAAGGGAGACCACTGTAATCAAGTTCTCAAAGCTACCCACGACAGGCAAAAACAGAACTACATGGTAGCACCAGCTTTCTGTGACACAGCACCATTGTTAGTTTTACCACACATTCCAGACACCATTTTGCTATCATCATTGGATCGGCCCAAGAAGTCACTATGGCTGTGGCCAAGAGTCATTCAAAGGAAACTGGTAACTCCAGAATGCCAGTGGACCCCACTTGAAGCAAGCTTTGTATAAGCAAATCAACTAACATAATAGACATTCATGGCTATTCCTTGTATTACCAGAGGATAATTTACTACAAATAAGTATTCTCCACAGATTTTCCTTAAATAGCAGGTATCCAGTGTGCCTCAATGTTTGTTTACTATCCTTTAAGTTCTCAAGTTCACAGGCAGAGAATATAGGGAGCTGACTAAAGATTAGTTGAAACTGAAGTTGAAGCACTTCTGAAATAATAATTATGAAAAAGTAATTACATTAAATTGACTCAATGTTTTGGAAAAATGCCAAATGCTTAAAAATGAGCAATGCCTTTTCTCTCAATACCTGTTAGCCAAAATGACAGAGACTTTAACTGAAAACATTACTGCGAAAAATCCTGCTCTCACAGACACAGTGCTAAACCAAAGTCTATTCAATTGGCTTATTTTACAATCTCAGTTCCAGAAAGTTTAGATGATTTGCCACCTGGTAACCAGACTTCCAGACCATGTTTCATACTGTTTATTTTTATTCAAATTACATAGTAAATAACATTCCTCTTGTAGAAAATTCAGAAAATGTATGAAAGCACAAATAAAGCAAAAACTATGCATAATCCATGCATACCAAATAGAGTCACTATTAACATTTCAATAATTTTTCTATGCACTTTTCATAAAATTGGAATCATACTAAGGATACTGTAACCTGCTTTTGTTTTCATATAATAACATACTCAGAACTTTTCCATGCATTGAATATTATTTTACGATATCATTCCTAAAAACTACATAGTATTTCAGCATATGAATATACAAACAATCATGTAAGAAGTCCCCTATTGAAGGATATCTAGGTTATTTTCGATATTTTATTATTAGAAATACTGTGTTCAAGAGAAATAAATCTTTACATACATTTCTTTTTTTAGAATATATTATTAAAAGTGAAATTACTGGTTTGAATGGAAAAACTCTTTAAACTGCCAAGTCAAGCTCCCTGCAAAGTTGTACCAATACTAACTTCTGCCACACTCTCAACAATAGTCTTTATATTTTTGAAACTCTTTTCCTAATTAGTAAGCAAAGAAAATGGTAGGTTGTTGATTTACATTTATTTAATTACTGGAACCTGACCTTATTTTCTTTAAGTTTATTTGCCATTTGAATTTTATGTTTTCAAAATTGTTGGAGGCCAATTTATCTACTTTTCAATTTGTTGTGCATGCAAGGAGTTAGGATTCTGTTTTAGAATTTGTTTTTGTTTATTTTTGTTTTGTTTTTAGTACCATATTCTGTGAATTTTCTAATAAATAAAGCACAAGGAGTTGCTTTACAATTAAATAGTTGAGCAATTGTACAAACTTATTACTGGCAAAGCAGGGCCCAGGAATCAGAACCTGTCACTCCAATAAGGGTGTCCTAAAATCCTTAACTTTGGCCCCCAAAAGCTTCAACACAAACAAGTTTCAACAAGACAATTACTTCTGCTTTATTTGTTGGAGAAACTGTAGTAATACATGATTAATCACTGCCTAGATCCTCCCTGCCCTCCAAAAAATATAAAAATCTATATGCTAATGATTTATGTATCCCATCGCAAGTGGAAGTGTCAGCGGTTATTTTGCAAAATTATCTTATTGTTGTCTTAGGGAAAAGACTAACAATTCCCATGGGTTTTCCCTCTTGTAAATACAAGTTCAGAAAAAAGTGCCTGAGCACCACTTGAGCTCACACATTCGCTTTGACCAGTCCAGCCCATCCCTGGCAGGGTTTACCGAAACCAGAATCGCGTTCAGGAGACGTATGGGTGACTGGGCAGTAAGCCAACCTCAAAAGAAATCTTCGTGCCATTAAACAACACAAGCGTATTTCATCCTCCTTTTCCCCTAGTTCTTCTAGAAGGTTTCATGTTATTTTATGATGTGACTCTTCCCGGTCATTCTGTATTTTTCTGAACAGTGAACAGGAAAGACGGCAAGTCATATGCTAAATAAATACAGCCAGTTCTTAGATATAAAAGGCAGCGGCAAAAAAAGGAAGAAGCCATCGCCATTTAAAAACACAAACAAACCTCAACTAAAGAATGTTTAACTAGCAGCTTCTGTTCAAGTGGAAGTCTCTTTATCTCAACACAGGGAGAGGATGCCATGCAGATGGTGGGTAAATTTATAATCATAGCTCATTTGGACATACTAGAAGCCCAAGATACAAAATAAAGTAAGGATAAGATCTCCCTATTTAAGATTATCCTAGATTGCTGTCCCACAGAACTGGAGTAGTCTACCTGGAAGGTAATAGAACTTGGACAGAATTTCCCAAAGCTCAAACATGACTCTACCCTTAGTGCCCCAGAAAGTCAAATTAAGGGGTGTGGAGGAAGAGAGGATGGAGTCACCAATTTCATTACCTTTTCACAAGTTTTTATACAACTCTTCCTCCTCTCCCTAGCCACAAACAACATTGACTGGCAGAAAGGCAGGAATTAAGTTAGCATCTTGCAAAACACTTTATAATATACGAGAAATGTGATTGTGAAATAACAAATAAAAATTTTCCCTAGTAATCATTTTATATGCACATCTTATGATTTCATGATATTTGTACATTCATGGATTCTCTTAAAATGTTTATAGGATTCTTGGAATTATCTTTTTATTCACTGTAATCCTGTACCTACACAGCATCTAAAATTCCATCTCATGTAAAGCCTTCTTTAAGCAGAAAAGGGAAGAATTGAGATGATCACTGGAGGTGAAATTATTAGTTTTAGTTGGGAATGGTCATTTAAATATGAAAAGTAAAATGGAAAATTAAGATAATTACCCGGGGTATCCAAAGTAGGGAAAAGTCACTTCCAACTCAGATACTGCCTCAGGTTTTCACTGCACTTTCATGAGAGATATGGCCTGAATTGCTTCTCCAGTGTGACTTCTAACAGAGGAGAACTGAAGAGGCTGACGTATCTCTCCGAAGGTATTTTAAACCTGTCTCAACAGCTTCTTCAATGAGGGAAAAAGGAAGAGGCAGTTTTTCCACATGCAGGTGCGTTCACGTAAGTGAGGGCAGATGGAAACAGGGCACATTTGTTGTCTAAACCTTCTTTCCTAAACTTGTTTTTAAGGTTTTATGGCAAGAAAACTTGTGCTTTTCTCCTGCTATTGGCCTTTCAGATGATTTTTCTGCCCAGAAAAAAAGCCTCCGGCATTTTTTACACTGCAGCCAGCAGTTGCTTGGCTGCGCTATCAAAGCAGGCCCAGCAGATAGCTCCTCTTGAATGGAGACTCCAAGACCCACCGCAGACTGCGGCTGCACTAATGAACCAAGAGCACAGATTCCGCTGGGCCCCAGCAAGGCGGCAGGGCGGACATAAAACCCCACGGAGATGGGACCCTGCTGCAGCCATAAAGAATCAACTTGTCTTAGCAGGTGCTGCAAGTCCCAACATCTGCTGGCCGTATAAAACAAAGTGGCTAATGGACAGTACGAAATTGCAAATACGCCATAAAGCGTTATTTTGTTACTCTTCTTGGCATTGGTCAGATCAAGGTTTGGTGCCTTTTCTATTGCGTTTTGTATTAAGCAAACTTAGATGTAAATTTCTTTTCAGCCAATAGCAGAGTCAGATGAATTGCTTTCCTAAATTTATTTTAGTAGAATAATACCCAGGAGTGATAGAGTGGAATGTTTTAAACAGGAGCATATCTTAAAACACTACTATCCTGAAGAAACCAATGGGAAGAAACCACTGGAAGATTCAGTAAAACAAGCAAACTGTGTCCACTGATCTAGGCAGCACTTGAAGGAAAATACAATGACAAAGGTCTACAGTTATTTGCTCATGGAGAAGTCAGTGCAGTGGTTAAGTACCCATGCTTCAGAGGCAGTAGGATCTGGGTTCAAATCCCCAATCAGTTGTTTACCAGGAACATAACTTCTCTGAGATTCAATTTCCTCCTATATAAAATGAAAATTAAAATCCCTTCCTCACGGTAGGCAGATTAAAATAAACTAACATCTAAACATGTAGAACAGAACCTACAACAAAGTGAGCATTCAACAAATGGTAGCTTATTATTATTATTTCTATTACTACTGTTGATTATTTGTATCCTAGTTTGTCCTAAAATAGATTTAAGGTAGCCTATAAAAATAAATAAAACATGGCAAAATAACAAAAGGCAGAAGTAGATGAAAAAAGAAAAGTGATCAAAATAAAGAGATTTTTTTTTTTTGTGGCAAAGAATTCATTTGTACTCTGTAGTTCTATCAGATTAAAATTTGTATTTCTTCTTCATGAAATACTCGTCAAAGACACAGAAACTAAAACCAAGGCACAACTTAGCAACACTAAAAAGGGCTCTTGGGAAGACTAAAAACTTCATTTTTATTTCACTTCGGGTCACAAACTCTTGCTCTTGCTCCCATGAAAATACCGGTTATCAGAAAACAGGCTGCCATAAACTTTAGTGGCTGGGGCACAAGTTCCAAGAACCAGAATAACACAGCCTCAGTTGATTCTGGTCTGTAAGAGTCACACAAACTCCCCTTCCACTTTGCATTTCAGTCTTTCTTTTGCCCCATCCCTTCCCTGGTCACCATGTTTAGCAGAGTGTGTTAACACCAGCCTGCCATTTAGCGAGACCTCAAAAAAACAAGCTCCCGTAACGAATGCTACCTTTTCTAAGATATGCCACATCTCTTTCAGTGTAAGGTCTCTAGGGAAGTGAAGCAGTTTGACATGTAAATTTACACAAGTCTACTTTTGAATATTAATTATGTATCGCACTACCTCCTCACATAATTATTTTTACTATAAATTTGGAGTCATTACCCCACAAGCTGTAGGATTAGCATTTTAAAGACTTGCTGGAGATGGGAGTTCAACCAATAAACATGAACACTCTTGGCTTCCTGTGGAGAGATCCTTTAATTTCTGATGCCCGAAGTATATGTTTACTCTGACAGACTGAGAATTGGGAAGAATACACCACAGAGATGGGAAGGAAAAGAGGTTCCCTGATGACTGCCAAGTCCAGGTGAAGGACTGGTCTCCTGGAACCCTTTGCTGAGGAACACCCTGAGCCAGTGTTTAAGCTCAATGGGAGAGAATTTTGCAACCAAATAATGACATCTGCCATGGGCAGAGGAAGAAAGAAGTTGAACGCGATGGCAGATATTTGCCCTTCCTCCTGTATCGCTGGACCTGCAAAACACACATCACCAATTTAATGCGGTAGAGAGTTGCTGAGTGGAATTCTAAACACTAAGCCAAGCAGTTTCTCCAAACCTGTAGACCCCTGACACTCATTCAAGCTGTCATGCCCAGTAAAAAACAGTACAGGTGAGACCTGAACTGGGGCTCAGCTGAAAGAGTCTGTTAAAATTACTGTTGCGCACAGGAAGTCACCCTGGAAAAGTACCCAAAGGTGGACAGTTAAGATGGGTTAAGAGAGGGGAGGAGGGTATTATGAGATCCCTCAAATTTGCTTTCTTTTATAGGCAAAGAATATTGCAGAATACATCTTTGGCTACTGAAGCAAAGAAGACAGATAAATGATTCAGCCTGGTCATGCAGAATCAGGCCTGAAGGAAAATGCTTCCTTGTAAGCAAATCCGTCACTACCACTTACGTCAGTCTGGGCCGGCGTGACTATGGGCTGCATCGCCACTTCTCCCTCCCCCTGGCCAGCATCATTACAGTAACTATGGCGACCAGTTCCTAGCCTGGGTTCAGCCCGGCAGCTGTTCCTAATATCCCTAAGGGCCACAGGAAGTTGGGGGCAAAGTCCTTGTCCTCTTCTCCTGCAGTTCAGACTGTGTGTCTCAGCTCATGGGGATGTTGCCCTCTGCTGCAACTGCGTAGAAGACAAGGGGGTGCCAACGCTTAAGACCAAAATGAAAGATTTTCATTTCAAAATGAGCATCGAGGGGAAGAATACTGCATAGTTTTTATTGCTATTCTTATTCAAAATTTCTTCCTAAAAATATAGCTGTAAGAGAATTTGGGGGGACAGGAAGGGTCACATATTGTATAATTGCATTATGTATAAAATATCTAGAATAAGTAAATCTAGGAAGACAGAAAGCAAATTAGTAGTTGCTAAGGACTGAAGGGAGAAGAAAATAGGGAGTGACTGCCTAATCCTTTTACCCTATCATCGTTTTTTGGGACGATAAAAACAATTAGAACTCCATAGAAGTGACAGATGGGCAAGATAGTGACTGCTCTAAATGCAAACTGTATACTCTGAATTGATTGATTTTGTGTTACGTAAACTTGTGAATTTTACCTCAATTTTTTAAAAGATGGTTTGTGGGGAAATTTGGTGAAATTTGAATATGAATTGAATATTAGATGACAATGTGGAATTATTAATTTTCTTACGTGTGATAATGGTATTGTGTTATACAAGAGCATGACATTTTTTATTCCTTCTTCAAAGATGAGTGCAGAAGTCTTTAGGGATATCGTGAAATCAGCAACTTGCTTTCTAATAGTTCAGTGAAATCATCCGTTTCTATACAGAGGGAAATGAAAGCAACATAGCAAAAATATTTATGATTGTTGAAGATTCAACAATTCTTCCAACATTTCAATATGTTTAAAATTTTGCAAATGAGTATTGGGAGAAATTTCTTTTGAGGATTTGCTGAAATTCAGAGTGAAGATCAAGGCTCACGTTAAGTAATTAATCAATGCAAAAAAATTTTGTTGAGCATCTACTGGATTCCAGATGTGATGCTAGGTATTCAGGATACAACAATGAACAAAACAGATGCAATCTCTGCCCTCATAAATCTTAGAGCCCAGGAAGGGGACCCAGAAATAATTAGGCAGCATAGTACTAACTATGATGGGAAGATGTAAGATGCTAAGAGAATGCAGAGGACGGAAGGCAAACATTAAGACCCAAAGAACCTTATTTAGTGTGTTATAGAAACAATTATTCGATGATACTTGTTGAAGTACAGTAAGGCAGATTTTATCCAGGACCATTGCAATAGATACAGGGACCCTGACAGTGGGATTTCGCAGTGAGGGAGACCAATTTGAATACAGCATGGGCACGTGAGAATTTATAACCAAGGAGCAGGGCGGTGGTCAGTAGATAGAAAATTACTAAAATAAAACATCAGGCATAAGGGAGATCCTGGCCAAACTGACTCAGCAGGATTCTTGCTGCAGTCAGGCCAGTGTTCAGACATCACCTGGGGGAAAGTGGTGGATGAGGAACCCAATCAGACAGCGACCGTGATCAGGTATGGAGGGCGGAGGATTCCTGCTAAGCTGACTTAGCCAGGTTCCTTGCTAAAGCTGGATTTCACATGGAAGTGCACAGACAGGCCTAGGAGAAGGTTCAGAAGACTGACTAAAATGTGGCCAAGCAAAAAATCTTTGTCAAGAGTCAGCCACATGAAGAGAGAGAAAGAGTATTCCAGGTACAACCAGTGAGGTGAAGGCCTAGGGGTGAGATTCCAGGCCAGAGACTGCAAATCCAAATGCCTACGAAGCCTGACGAATAGCACGTGAGTGAGAGCAGAAAGCGGAAACTGCCTGTCCCTTCTACACTGGGTGCTGCCACTCAACTCCAGCCAGCAGGAAGCCAGGAGCGGGAGGGGGGATGAGAAAATCAGGGCACAGTGGGAAGCAAGTCCCAGTCTAGGGTGCCGCTCTGCTCTCCTGCCTTTAAAGGTGCAGCCCTTTCCTAAAGGGAAGGGTGGGGGCAGCCATAACTGTGTTCAAGGCATTAAAAAAACACCAAGGCTGGCTGAGTAATTGTGACCATGACCATCAGCCAGGCACAGATCAATAACAGCATCCCATAATCTAGAACCTTCCTACTGGGTGTATTTCTCATCTTAAATACAATTAGAGAGAGCAGGACAGGTACGGGCTGGTAATTTCTAGAGCTGTAAGTCTTTGGTATATTCTGAGTTAAACTGCTTGTCCTTCTAGAGCTACTTAAACATAATCATGTAGCACGATGATGAGAGGGCTCTGGGTTCAGTTGTTTTGTTTTGTTTGCCTGACTGTAGTCAGATGGATGCTGACTTGTATTGGAGACACGGGGGAAAAAACTCGAACTTTCTTTCCCCACCCCATTTTTACCACAGGGCATACAGAGAAGGAGAAAGACAAGAGGGTAGAGTTTTAGGGGGTGAGAAAAAGAATATTTCAGAAAGGCTTAAAGTTAGTAAGATGTTTGGCCTTTGGAAACAAATAATTTAGGCTACACGGCTCGAGTTACCCTTTTTCTAAAGCTCAGTGGGGGTTAACATGAAGCGATTGGGAGCGGATTGGCAGATTGTGGAGGTGCCTGGAACCGTGTTTAAGATTTCAGTCTGGGAGCCTTGAGGGGCTTCTGCAAAATCCATGACAGCCTCCTGTGCCCAGAGAGACGCCAGGACATCTGTGAAGACTTGGGGTGCCCGCTTCACTGTTAGAGCCTTGAAGAAAATGCTCCACTTGCCCTATCTAGAAACACATCTCTTGGTGTTATTTTATTCTATTCTGGGCCTGAGAAGAAGTCTGGCTGCTAATTCACAGCTCTAGCCCTTTGAAGTGCCATTGATATTCCAAACTCGGGGAGCCTCCCCGCATCATAACGGAATCTTCAACCCGCCGGGCCACACTACAAATAAACTTGCCAGCAGTGACTCCGCGAGCAGGCCCTGCGCACCAACGCCAGCCGACCTCTGAGAAAGGAGCTGCGGCCCATAGGCTTCGCAAAGGAAAATAAAATCCTCAGCATGGAGCCTCCAACAAGAAAAACAGTGAGATATTTAAACCTGACCGTTTCTTTTTAAAGACTTGGGTGTTCTTCAGAAAGAGAATTTCCCTCCCACCTCAGAAGGGTCCAGAGTGTTACTCATGTTATTTACAGAGCTTTGAAGTGTGCCTCCAAAGTTTGAGTTCAGCTCCGAGGAATGTGAGGGTCAAATCATTTTCCCTTTCTGATGAAGGCAGGCTGTGAATTTAATACCACGATTTATTCAAAACAAGGAAATACACTGAGGCACTCTCCACTCTTGAGGCACAGCAGCAGACGGCTGGAACTGTGTCACACTCCAAAGAGTTTATATGGTTTGGCCAACAGCGGTGACACATCTGATGAGCCTCTGGTTCATCCATTCCTACCAGACTGAGCACCTGTAAAATGTACACTTTGCTTCTAATAATAGGAATCGACTTAATTTATTTAAACAATGTTCAAGTCATCATTTTTTATAAGTAAAATAATTAAAGATATATTCCTATAGTATGTGTATATTTTATGAAAACTGGAGGTTAAATAGCACATCTGGGGCATCTGGCTTTTGCTGGTAATCCTCCAGGTGACCTCTCTTTTTAAAAGTGGCCTTTGCGAGCTTTATTATCTTAACAAGAACCCCCATTTATATAGCTGCTTTCTTTATGGAGCTTGAAGCATTTTGTTGACCTTGGAACGCCCTTCATGCTTAAGGAGGATGCTCTCCCTGGCCTACAGAGCTGGCGAGACGTCTACAGGCCAGGGACCAAAAGGCTGGGCTGCAGGCAGGCAGTGCTTAATGTGTATCCAGAGCTGTTCTCTCGGATGGAAGGGCTCGGGAGTGTTTTAGTCCACAGGACCTGGCAGCGTGCTGCACGCTTGAAGGGGCTACAATGTTCTGAGTCAAGTCTGTGTTCTCCCACTTACTGGCTGGTAACCTTAAGCATATAGCTTAAATTCCTGTAGCCTCCTCTTCCCTGCCTGTAAAATGAGATTAGTAATAGCTACCTCATACGTCTGTTGTGCAACAGCCTGCCTTTTCCTATGAGTCTGTATATAGCTGACTTGGCATTTCTGGTTGAATAAATATTGAATGACCTGGCACTATGTTCATAGCTTTACTTATTTTATTTAATTCTTACTATAACCACCTGGGCCTGATACTATTATTAGCAGACACAAAAAGATGCTACTTAGAACAGTTAAGTAACTTGCCTGAGTTCGTGAACTAGCTGGAATCAGGGTTCAAGGCAAAGCGCTCTGCCTCTAAAGCTTATACTCTTGGCCCGGATCGCATCTTACTCCTGGCCATCTTAGATCAGACCACATATAGCAGGCATGTAAATGATTGTGAGGTAATATACCAAGAAGACTTGCTAAATGCATCTTTCTGGGGATTTTATGTCTTTTCTGGCCATTTTCAAGAACCTGGTCCACCTTGGAAAGCCTGTATTGGAGCACACAGAAAGTCTACAGTACTGTTACAGTGAAATGCCTTCAGGTACTAGTCCCTGGCTGGGTGTCTCTTCCCCTTCACTCCCATCTTGCCTGGGATCTTGACTGCTCCTCATTTGCTGTTATTTCTTGACTCTAGCCATCCACCTACCTGGTGACCTGGTTTTGAACTTGTTCTTTCTACAGGAGGTCAGACACACCAGTGGTCTGAAATACCTGTACCTACAGAAACCCATAAGAACTTTCAAAAGGATGTGTGGTCAGGGGAGGTTTTAAGTGAATCCATTTCCAGACTCTCAACTTTTATGTATACTCATTCCTAAAATTAATTTTGTCTGAGAGAAAGCTAATTGAAAAGGAACAAGCTCTTATTTCTTTCTCTTTTCATTTCTCCCTTCTTACCAAAAAAAAAAAAAAAAAAAGAATGTCTTTCTCTCTTTTCCAATCTTACCAAAGGGGCATGGCCCAAGGGCATAAAGACCTCATGGGTGCCAAACAAAAAGACAGTTGGAAACTATTTGTGTCTGTCACTAATTTTCAATACTTTTCTTTCAGACACATTGAAGGAGAACTTAATTGAATTGTCAGCTAATGGATCATTAAAAGTAAATTTTGCTTATTAGATTCGATGTATATCAGGATTTTGGACAACTGAGAAATGTTGCTATAACAAAATTTTTTCCCTTTCCGTCTTATTATTTTTGGAACAAATTTTTCATTTATAAAAATAAAAACTAGGAACAGAAATAATATTGAGCCCTGTCTCATTCTAGCTATACTAAGACATTCACAATACAACTGAACTACAATTTAGTTGATCTAAAAAAATATATATATAGCCTCAGCCATCTTATAAGAGATGCATTTTCAATAAAGTTTGTGTTTTAAAATTATTTATCAAAATCTATAAGATATTTATGTGATTTTGGCTAACCATATATTATTAATAGTCATAAAAATAATTCAGTCAATAAGATTTTAACATTTAAAGCTTGATGGCTACAGGAAAAAGTTCAATTAAAATGTCAATGTATATACATATTTGGAAGCAAAGAATTATGGTAGTCCATAACACCTTCAAGCATAAAATGTATTACATAAAAATAAAATTCCCTGGGGAAGATGGAAGGGAAAATGACTTCAAAAGAAAAATAAATGAATGATGTAAACGTTCAGCCTATTAAAGGAAAGTTTGTTTGTATACTTTTAAATAGGTGATGGTTGATATCCAATCAGTATTTAGATTTCATTGAATACATTTTAAAGGGTGATGTAATGATTTTAAAGTTCAATATTTATAATATTTTGTTTAAAAGAGCAATATTTACAATATGATGGAAATCCATCCTTTCAACTAGTCTATGTAGCCTTAAAATGTATAAGGAGATACTAAGTTTTTCAAAATTCTCTTAAAAGGTACACGTGAATAAATTTTGAAAACCACTTTATATATAAAAGAGAGAAAGAAGCAACACTCATATCCCTCATCTGGCAAGCATATAGTAGGTCCTCAATTAAGGTATGTTAAATGGATGAGTGCTGAAGCCCTTTGTGCACTAAAAATCACTCTACAAATGTTAGAGTTTGCGATGCAGCATCGCACACCCTGTGCCTACTAGATCATCACAAGAAATTTCATAGCTTTGGTTCAACATAAAATACTAGCACGCCCAAGCCCTATGCATGGTGTTCATTATTTTCACAATATCCTGACATGCTTTTAAAAATCACCTAATTCTGACTTTAAAGTGTGTTGTTAGCAGATAAACTCAATATTAAAATATTTCCCCAAACAAAGTACTCTCACACTAGTAGGAGCTAGTAAGAGTGTATATCCCTTTGGAGCGGAATCTGGGAACAGCTCCCAGAATTAGAATACATTCATCCTTTAATCTGGCAATGGTACCTCTGAGACTTTCCCTATAGACACACTTAGACCCATACGAAGTAACCTATTTTACGAAGTGTTGGAAAAGGTATTGGAAAAAGAATGGAAACTGCCCAGGCAGGATTGGTTAAATAAATTATGGCTCATCTACACCACAGAATACCATACAGCTGTAAAAAAAAAAAAAAGAAAAGAAAAAAAGGAAAAAAGGTTTACATCTATAAACCAGTAGGCAGATATTTCTAAATCTATTGTTAAATGGGAAACAAAATTGAGGCACTCAACAATTTTATGTTATGCAAATCACTGTGCAAGAAAGGCGAGGGAATAAGAATATACATATTTGTATCTGCTTGGATCAGCACAAGGAAACACAAGGAATAAAAATACAAGATCAAGAGGAAAAGGGTGGACAGGAATAAAATGTTGTTAAGACTTTGGGCATACATCGCTTGTATCATTTTTGGTTTTGAACCATGTTGATTCAAAAAATAAAAGTATCCAAAAATAATGTTTTCATCAACTACAGTCCAGCACGAAGCCTGATACATTTTAATTACTGAATCTTATCTAAGAATATCTTCTGAATCAAGACTCAAACTTGAAGTCCCTGGATATGTTTTCTCTGTGTGATTGTAGATGCATATTTTATTGATTTTGCTACAGGAACAGTAGTTGCTAAATTGGAACTCCATGAAATGTGTGCACACGCCCCATAGCAGCTTAATTTATTTAATGGTTTTAAGCAATTTACAAAAAGTGACTTTGGTTTTTTTTTTTTTTTTTGGCTAGCTCCCTATATCTCTCCTTTCCTTTTCATTTCGGTAGTCAATTGAGTCCAGTACGTTTCATTGAGCGTACTTGAATGTACAGCAGAACTATTTTAATGGCACATTTAGTGCCCATTTGTAATAATGTTTTTTGTCATTAAAATGTACACTAGGAAGGGCCATGACAGCAGCACTAATTACAGTCATGCGGAAACTGGGTTGAAGAGAAGGAGGTCCAGCTCCCTCACACCCTATTGCAATATTTCACCAGCATGTTGACCTCAGAGAGACTCCACTCCCCTGATCCTTCCATTCTCTGCTAGTCCATCAGCTCCCTCTGGCTTCACTCCCTTCCCTACTGAGCCAGGACCCCGTGGTGCATCATTTCAACCTCTTTCTTGTCAGCACCTTCCATCTCCTCAGCCCTTTGCCTTCTACCACATCCCCTCTGCCAACCTCCAACTCTGGACTCCTTGAGCAATCCATCTTCCTTGTGCCGATACTGAGACGGAGAGAGACACACAACCCTACAGACTGGTGTCACTGCAGACTTAGGTTTCTTCTTTTCCGCTGAACCTCCTCACCACTGCTCAACCTGTCCTGAGTCAGCTCCCACTCACATTCCTCTTTAAGGGCTGTTCAGAACCCTTCCCCCATTCACTCCAGCAGATGACCTTGCCATATTCCAAGAGAAACAAGTGTGTGGTCCTCCTCCCCAGCTGGACCAGAGACGGTGATGGCTCTCGGGGCCAGGTAGACCACATGGCTAAGGAAGAATACAAGTGGGGAGGCAGCACTTCCTACAAGGCCAATACCTCCCCAGAGAAAAATTATAATAATTAATATGTAAGTTGTATCAATGTCAGCACAGACATTGAAAGTCCTAATAAAATCTAAATCTAAAACCTGGTAGTTAACCCCAGATGCCAGACAAAGAACCTTATGAATCAAGGGATAAAATCAGAACAGGAGAGGATAGGAAAGCCTCGACACCAAGGACAGGGAAAGACAACAGAGGGGCGGGACTGACAGTGCGGGACGTCTGGGAGGAGGTTTTCTCAACCCCACATTCATGGTTAAGAATTCAGGGAGTCCATGAACTTGCATGGTGAAACAATTGTGTTTTAATTTTCACTAACTGTTAGCTGAATTTGAGCATTTCCTTCATTGGGAGTATAGACAACACATGGTGGTAACAGCAATATCTAAGATTTTGTCACCAAGAGACATCAGTGATGTTTTCATATACTACAGTTGTTGGAGATCTCTCAAAATATCATTTACGACTACTTCAAATTTATGGTAGTTATTAAACATGACTAGATCTTGTTATTAAATGTATTAGTAAGGAAGCATATATATTACTTTTTTCATATTTTGCTAACCATGTTATAATTGATTTTCTTCATAACTCTCCACATTTTATGGGTCCCAATCTAACATGCCTGGATCAGATTCATAAAAAGATGTCACGACAGGGCCAAAATTCAACATTGAAAGCTTCGAAATCTTACCTTCTTTTCCCTCACAATGTACTAAACATCTCTATATCCATACTTAAATTTCTATCTCTTTCCTCTCTGTTCAGAGAGGAGGTATCCATCCTGTGGTTAAATCTCATCTACAGAATTGTGCTCCTCATCCCTTCTCTTCTCCCCAGAGCTGTTCCTATCAATTGCTCATCAATTATTCCTTCTTCGTTGTTTCCTTCCTTACCCATTCCTCTTCCAGTGCTAGCGCTTACTCTACTTATCATTCCATCATTCGCCTTCCCTCATTTTTGCAGGGCTTCTCAACCTCAGCACTATTGATATTTTGGGTCAGATAGTATATAGTTTGGGGGAGCTATCCTATGCACTGTAGCATGTTTGGTAGCATCCCTGATTTCTATCCACCAGATTCCAGTAGCACATCCAAAAATTTCTCCAGACATTGTCACATGCTCCCTGGGTACCATAATCATGCCTGGTGAAGAGCCAGTGCTTGAAACACCAGGCTCCTTCCCCCCGCCCTCTTCTCCACCTCCTGTTTACTGCCTGATTCTCTGCAATCCCGCTCCCACCTCCACCCCTTCACTCAGACTGCAGCTCCTTAGATCTCTCATGACATTCAAGGTCCTAATCAAACCTAAAGCCTCTGCTTAGTCCTTATCTTAATGGACTTCTTCATACAATTTGGCCATGTAGACCATACCCTCTTCTTAGCCATCACTCTCTTCTTAATTCTCCTCTAGAATAATTTTGCTCAATTCCCTTTACTGACCTCCCTTTGTCCACAAGAGCTTAAATAACTGTGTTCCATGGGGTGCATCCACCACAGCACACTCTACCCACTGGGCAGTCTTATCATTTCCCATGGCTTTACCACCTCCATGTTCAGGCTGACCCCGCTCAAGGCTGAATTCACCTTCTTTCTTCAACAGACCATCTCCTACTCCAATATTTCCCCTACCCAAACATTGAAGCCATAAATTTAGAAATCAGTAAACATCTTTCTCTATGCATGTAATCTGGCATCGCGTTTTGGCACATTTTCTAAATGTCTCTCAGATCCAGCTCCTATCCTCACGTCATTCTGTTTTCAGCATCTCATCATCTCTCACCTGGATGAATGTGCAGCAGCAGTTGACACTCAGACAACTCACTATTAGATGAAGAAGTGAGTGAACGAATAGACTGGACTCAACCACAGATTCATTTCCTCTGGTTTATGCTACACATGATGGCTAGAGTCCTTTCTAAACATCACCTCTGACCATATAGTTTCCCTGCTTAAATTCCTTTAGACATTTACCATTACCTGTGGAATAAAATCCAAATTCTTATGTCTCTAGTCCATAACTATTTTTCCAGTTTCATTTCCTATTATTCTCTCGCTTAATAATAATAGCAGTAAAAAATAATATCTAACGCTTTGATCCCTTACATGTAAGGTAAGTAGCTTACCTTAGCTACTTTAAATGGACTTAGCTTTCTAAATGGACTATCTCACTGAAATCTCACTGTGCCCCTATAAAGTATTCACAGTTAATTTCCTCACTTTTCAAATGACAAAATTGAGGCACAGAATCACCAAATAATGTCTCAGGGTCAGGCATCTGGATAGTGGCAGAGGTTGGAGTCAAATCCAGCCAAATGACCCGCGAGTCCACGCTCTTCCTAACATGAACATTGCCCCACTCACACCCTCTGCTATAGTCAAAAGAAATCACTAGCTCCACCTTGCCCCTGCTCAGTTCCTTAAATATCCCATGCTCTTGTCCATGCTCTTCCAGAAGGATGTTCAAGGTCGTAATCAATTTGTGCTTTCCCCTCCATTCTGCTGGCCACACTCCAGTTTAACTGAGTCCACAGACAGACTTCACTTCCACTTGGAAACCTTGCCTAGCCCTCCCAGACTGTTACTGCTTCTCCACTGGGTACCTTCACTCTTTTATACATAAACATAACATAACACTTAGCACATCATATTGTGCATATATATGTGTCTCCCCCATTAGTCTGTGAGCTTCTGGAACAGAGACCTTTTCCTTCTCATCATTAAATACACAGAACTAGCTCAGCAGGGTAGCTCACTCCTGTAATCCCAGTGACTTGGACGCCAAGGCAGGAGGATCACTTGAGGCCCAGAGTTGGAGGCCGTAGTGAGCTGTGACTGTGCCACTACACTCCAGCCTGGGTGACAAAGTGAAACCCCATCCCCAAAAAGGAAAAAATACATAGAACTAGCACAGTGCCTATACATGAGAGGTACTCAGTTAAAATTAAATGAATGATGGATGGATGGTGCTTAATAATTGATAATAATGATGAAGCTGAGCACAGATATGGGAGCTTTTATACTGATAGATCTCAAAGTGGGGCTACCCTTAGTTCCAGTGAATGAAAAAAATTTGAATATGTTCAATTTACAAGTATTTTTTGAATGTCTGCTCTAATAATCTGTTATTGTGGTATAAAAGGTAGAAATCAGGAAATACAAGAGCAGCTCAGAGAAGATTCATGGCAATACCAGGTATAAAACCAGAATGTGGATGATCTGAAATGATCAATAAGTGAATAAAAACCTGCCCTAAGTCATCGTCAGGGCTTTTTCTAGCGTATCCAGTACTTTGAGCAATCTATTTGCTTGGTTTGTGCTGTGTTCCACAGCAGTATGGACTATAGAGCAAAAGGCAAAGGAAGCTAACCATGCTTTGAGGACCTTAATGTTTACTACCTCCTTTCTACATAGCATTGCAATTCTTCTTGCATATAATATTTCTCACAGAGAATGTCATTTCTAGAATTTGAGTTAAAATGAAACTTTAAATGATTAATCTAAGCTTCTTCAAATTGCAAAATAGTGACATGAGGTTCAAAGACTTGTATGATTTGCCCGATGCCCTGCAAAGTTATCAGGAATCACACAGAAAGTTAAAAAAGTTAAAAGATTTTCAGACAGGATTTGAAGAAAAATATACATCCATATGTTATTTAACAAAGATATGCCCAAACCTAAGGACACGGATAACATGGTTAAGAGCAAAATTTTAGAAAAAGATATACTAAGCAAATACTAACCAAAGAAAATATTACCTTACATTTCAAAAGTTAGAAATCAATAACAAAAAGATAACTAGAAAAACCTGATATGTTTGGAAGTTCTGAAAAGCCCAATTTTAATAACTTTTGGTCAAAAAAGAAATTCTAATAAAAATTAGAAAATATGTACAATTGTACAATAATAGAAATATTCCATATTAAAATTTGGACAATGCAGAAATTAGAGAATAACGTAAAGGCTTAAGAACATATACATATTAGAAAAAAGAAAATGTAAAAATTAATTATCTAAATAAGCATTAAACTTAAGAATTTACAAAAAGAATAAACCAAAGGCAAGTAGAATAAGTAAAATTATAATAATTATAAAAGAAATAAAAAAACCTATAAATATAAAAATAATTTAATCAACAAGTACTGCTCAAGGTACCTTGGAAACAGCAATGATAAAAATAAGCTAAAATTCTACCCTCATATAGTTTGTATTTCAGTGGTAAGTAAATAACTTTAGATGTGCAGGAAAGTAGTAAAGACAGTAGATAGTTCCTGTATATCCAGTTTCCCCAACTGCTAATATTTTACATTATCATGGTACATTTTTCAAAACTAAGGAAGTGACATTGGTATATAGATGCTCCTCCAATTACAATGGGGTTACATCCAGGTAAACCCACTGTAAATTGAAAACATTGTAAGTTAAAATGCATTTAATACACCTAACCTACCAAACATCATAGCTCAGCCCAGCCTACCACTTAATCTAAGTCAGAATATTTACATTAGCCTACAGTTGGGCAAAATCCTCTGGAAACATAGTACACTACAGAGCATCACGATCCCATGGCTGACTGAGAGCTTGCTGCCACTGCTCAGCATCACAAGAGTATCATACTGCATATTGCTAACGCAGGAAAAGATCAAAAGTCAAAATTCTAAGTATGGTGTCTACTAAATGCATATTGCTTTCACACCATCATAAAGTAAAAAAATTGTCAAACCGTTTTAAGTCAGGGACCATCTGTGTTACTATAACAAACCCCAGATTTTATTTGGATTTTACCTAATTTACTCATTTATGTACTCTTTGTGTTGATTCATCTTCACAGATTCCAGCTCTCTTTTATAATATAATATGTCCCTCTTTTTTCTTAGATATATTAGTAATAGTTATTTAATAGTTTGTCTAATAACTTCAATTTCTGCATCATCTGTGGGTCTGCTTTTATTATTTATTCTGTCTCTTAATTTTCATTTATTCGATCTTGTTTCTTGATATTCTTGGTGATTTGTGATGACATGCTGAACATTGTGTATGAAGATTTTCAGGTTCCAGATGATATCTATCACCAGAAACGATTAATTTCTTCTGACATGCAAGGTAAAGTCAGATTACCTGATTCCAGTCAATCTCAGGTTTCTGTTATCATGAGGGTTAATCTATTTCTGGTTTTCCCTTACTCCCAAGATGTCGCTTTTACCCTGAGTCACTCCATCCATGTATGTCCTAAACTTCAACCTTTATCTCCCTGGCACAACACTGCCAAAGGCAGTCACATTTACAGAATTTTACCTATCTGTCCCAATCTCTATTTGTAGGACATTTTCATAAGATATTTATCTGTATTGTTTTATTTATTTAGAGACAGGGTCTCACTCCATTGCCCCCACTGGAGTGCAGTGGTGTCATCCTAGCTCACTGCAACTTCAAATTCCTGGGCTCAAGTAATCCTCCTGCCTCAACCTCCTGAGTAGCTGGGACTACAGGCACCCGCCCCCACGCCAGGCTAATTTTTTAAATTCTTTTATAGAGATGGGGGTCTCACTCTTGCGCAGGCTGGTCTCGAACTCCTGACCTCAAGCAATCTTCCCACCTCAGTCTCCCAGAATGCTAGGATTACAGGCATTAGCCACCGTGCCCAGCCAAGTATTGTTTTATTTAATCATCACAACAAACCCATGGGGCAGGTGCGTAAGTCTTGCTCAGGGATATTTTTTTGTTAACCGCTATATTTACAATATCTAAAATAGTGCCTCAAACACAGTATAGTAGACATACAATTAATACCTGTTGAATTAAGAAACTTCCAGGGTATTACTAAACATGGAAAAGCATCTTAGGCTCTCAAAGATTCTATTGGCTCAACTCTATTATAAGTGGTTTTGAGTGACGTCACAGGTCAACACCATTAGTAAATGTAGAACTTAACATGTGCCTTGAAAAGTTCAGGAAAAGGCAGCTAGCGTGAACCTGAGTGTGTGGTCCATGAGCCAAGAAATAATCTCTTTTAATGAGGGTAAAATTCCCAATGGAAGTTGGCTGGGCAGAGGTCAGTGTATTTGACATACATTTATTCAGCATCTGCCCTACTGATGATAAGAGGATGGGCTCCCAGACTAACAGGAAGAGACAGAGGAAAACTAATAAAAGCATACAGGTGCACTGATGGAAGAATGCAGAGTGTCATGAGGGCACAATGTGGAAAGTGACTATAGAGTTGCACTGGACTGCCTGGCCTGAGATCAAATCTGGGTTCTACCAGTTCCTGGTTACCTGTTTTTAGGTAAGCTATATTACTTTTCTAAGTATTAATTTTTAAATGCTTAAATGTGACAACAGTTCATTGTTATTTGAGCACTGTTATTAATATTTTGAATATTAAAACAATTCTGCTTGACTTTTTCTTATATACCTTGGTATTAGTTAACTTGTCCTAACAAGCAATATGTATATGGTTATGAATAGAAATATATGCTTTAAAAACAAAAAACACCCTGGCAGTTCCAAATGTAATCCACTGTCCTAATCACACAGAATCTATTAATACTACAAGTGTCATAATTGTATAGGTGTTGTAACACCAGTGAATTTTATGTCTTATTCAAATAAAGCCCTTTCATTCACAATTGAACAAATTAGAGTCTAATGAATATTTTTTAAGGCACTATTCTTTCTCTCTCTCCCTTCCTCCCTCCCTCATAATGTGGCCTTAGTTGGAAATAGTCTTTGCATATGCAATTAATTAAGGGTAAAATAAGGTCATTCTGGAGTAGGGTGGGGCTCTAATCTGATATAATTGGTGTCCCCATAAGAAGAGAGGCACGCAAACACACAGAAAGAATGTCATGTGAAGAAAAAGGCAGAGATTGGAGTGAGATGTCTACAAGTCAAGGAATGACAAGGATTGCCAGCAACACCAGAGATAAAACAAAGGTGTGGTCTGTCTGTAGTTTAGGACTGTTAAAAAAAAAAAAAGAAGAAAGGCATGGGACAGATCCTCCCCTAGAGACTTCAGAGAGTGTGGCCTTGCCAACAACTGGATTTCAGACTTGTAGTTTCCAGAATTGTGAAAGAATAAATTTCTGTTGTTTTAAGTCACTCAGTTCATGATAGTTTGTTGCAGTAGCCTTAGGAAACCAATACAGTACCTGTGGGCACTACATAATATCTAACTCACAGAGTCATTAAGGAGAGTAAATGATATAAAATATACAAAAGTTTGGCAGTGCTGGCATATAGCAAATATTCAAGAAGTAGCAGTTATTATTATAAGTATTTTAAATAATTTTTTACTGTAAAATAACAATAGGAATTAGTATAACTGTCCCAGAAAGAAATATTATGCCCCCACTCCCAATCTTTTAATTTAAAAGGGTGGAACACCTGGCATCTCCCCACTCAAGGACCTCCTCCAGGAAGGGTAGCTGAAAGCACACCAAGGATACAGAAGTCCTTGCCTGGCCATTAACACCCAGCCTTTAGGGAACTCTGGTTGACACCACTTACATCTCTTTGTCTGGAAGCAGAAGGACCTAGTCAATAGGCATCCTCACACCCCCCAAAAAAGAACCATCAATCTTATCCTAGGTGACTGTCACATTGAACATTTTCAAGCAGCTTTTTCAACCTTGGAGGTTTGGGCAATCTGCCAGTAATGAAGATGTATTAATGCTTAATGCAGCTTAATGTAATAGGTGTCATGTTCATAATTTACAGAAGCTCTTTCTAAAGCATTAAATTCATTTATACTCCTTAAAAGCTACTCAATCGTGAGGGCTAAGTTAGTTTGGTGGGATTTCTTTTTTAGGATCAAATGATATATAAATTGTTAACATATCCAAACTCGTCCATTAGTGCATGTGAAAGCAATAAATGTGCCAAAGTAGCAATAACATGATCGAGGAAAGTCATTGTGGTCATTAGGGCTGAAAGGGTTTCATTTATGGCCCTGGGAAAGAGGATGAAGGCTGTAAAACAGACCCAGGAGCTCCCGCTGACCGAAGTCCTGCCTTATGATGCTCAAATAAAAATAAAATAGAATGTACATTTTAGGTGTTCAAGAGTGACAACAAGTTTTGTCTTCTGCTTTTTCACAAGTTGTCCCTCCTGCTTCCATCCACCATGTTGAGGAAAGAAACTGGAATGGATTGATGAGGCCTTCACATCCCCACTGTCTGCTCCTGGAATATTGATTGGCCTCTTGGTAAATAACTCTAAGCAAAACAGGGGGGCACGGCTAATGAGAGCAAGGGCTTGTTGGACAGATCGGGGAGGTCAGTAGTTGACAGAATTATAAATCCTAGCATGGCATTTCCAAACTAGCCCCAGGATCAACACAGGGATGAGAAGAAGCCATAGTGTTGTATATCAGATTAAGGTAACCACCATCTATTACCCTATTTTGATCTGCTGACGGCTGCCATTACTCATGTTTCCGTGAGTCAAGTTCCCCACCCCTCCAAAAAAAATATCGTGAAGTGTCAAGAAGCGCTGCAAAAAAGGTAGGAAACCAGATTTTTTAAATTTTTAAAGTAAAGCTAAGCACTAAATTGGCCCTTCTCAGTCTTTGGTATAATTAGAATCACCTGGGAGCTTTTGTAAACCGGCGAAGTCTTGGCCCAACCCTATACAATTAAATCTCTAGGGTGGGACTTGGCCGCCAGTATTTTTTAAAGTGCTCCAGGGAACTCTCATGTGTAACTAGAATTAAGAACCATTAATTTAACTAATATTTAGGAGCAGCTACAAAAGCTCTACATAAAGATGGTACAACACATTAGTCATGTCTTCTTATTCAGAGCTCTCCAAGGAGCAATATGTTACAGGTCTTCAGTGCCTGCTTAGGTATTCCCCTCAAAAGTGTGACAACCTGTTCAGGTCTGCTCTGCAGGAGGCCTCTGATATAAAAGGTGACCCTCCATCCAGGAGTCTCTTCAGTGGCTGGGAAGCTGCAAGGTTCAAGTGGAGTTCATTATCTAAGTAAATCTCTATTGCTGACACTGGGGACCTTGCCATCCCCGAGGTCACACAGCATTCTAGGTCCTGCTATGGCCCTGGCCCTCACTCACCTGGGCAAATAGCTGGACCAGTGATCACCAGAGATTACACCGAGGGAGAATCCCGCTGAAGACGTTGCTATTTTCTCCTGTTTTGGCTATGAAAACTCAGATTTGATTTTTGCAGCAGCTGCGCTGAAATTAGGAGTCTTTTCTGAGCAGAGTCTGAATATGGGTGGGGCAAGGGGAAAATAGGAGGTGGATAGGAGCCCTAACTAAAATCCCGCAGCACGCTAGAGGATCAGGGAGTGAGTGTATCTAACAACCTCTAATTAAGTCATGTCATGTAGCCAGATTCGACTTGGAGAAAGAAATGCCTACAGTAATTGCATTTAGTTCATCTTGTAGCATGCTCCCAATCATAACTGCTAATTCAATTGTACGTTCATTCTGCCAGCTCATTGCCATTAAGCACACATTTAATTACTTCAATAAAGGATTAATATGCAGCACACAAAAGGAGGGACAGAAGACCGTGCCAAAGCACACAGCTGCCCCAGCGTTTAGCCCAGAGATAAAACAAGAATATCACTGGGCAGCATAATCCTGCTCCAAATACATCATTATTAGATGAACATTCCAGACTTTTATTTTCATGCTTGTTATGCACCATTCCACATGCATATATTTCTGCGGCACCAGAAAGAGCTGTAACAGGCGCCGACAGCTTTCCATTGTTGTCTCAATCACGCGCCCACCCCTCTTCCTCCATGCTTGTAAGGTTGTGCTTATCTCGTCTCCAGGCGAAGGCTTACAGTCCCTACATCACAACAGCCTGAGATAAGGGCCCTCGCTTGACATTGTTCCTGCTCGTGCTGCAAACAAGTGACAAACCTGGCATGTATAAAGAGAGAGAGGGAGGACAACAAAGCCAGAGCCCCCTCCTCGGTGCCTCCCCCCAACTCCACCTCAAAGGACAGCCCATCAATTCTCCAGGATGTACACAATCATTATTGTGGGGAAACAAAGGCCAGTGTCAATTGCGCAGTGTTATAAAACAGTCCCTCAAATTAAAACCATGTACCTAACTGCATCTGATGGCAGAAGCTATTTAGCAGTGATATTTTACGGAAAGGCAATGAAAAGCAATAACTGCTTTATTTAATGTATCTGTTCAATCCAGCTGCCCTGGATAGGCCTTAATAGAAGCTGTCGATCAATGTCAGGCCCTTAGAAATAACTGCACCAGACTGCAATAAACATGAAGGAAAGATAACTAGAACTACTGATCAGCCTCTTGTTACCTTTCCTGTGCCCAGAGATTTGTCATTTGTTTATACTGCTCATAATAGCTGGCTCGGTGATTATCATCTTACCAGCCTGGTATTGTGGTGGGCACAGCGAGGTGGGGGGGAGAGAGAGCAGGAGTGGCAACCTTGGAAGGGGAAGGAAGAGGAAGAAACATGAGATGTAAGATCAAAAGGTAAGGGATGAAGGAGAGAAAGTTTGTTCAGGACATGTGAGGTTAAATCTCATAAAGTGTACATTCTGGCACCCTTGTCAAAATGCTAACATCACTCCTACTTTCTTTACCACCTCTTGACAGGCCTTCCCTTAAGATTAATGAGATAAGACATGAATGTTTAGTTTGTGTGTCTTCTCTGGAAAATCCTAGCGCTATCAAGAAGACACTAAGAAGGCCTCTAACCAAGACAGCCCTTACCCAAACCGTGACCGCACTGGCCCTCTCTGATGCTGGTGTTTCCCCATGCTCCAGTCTCAGCCCTGCACAACTCATCCTGCTCTCGCCACACAAGCTCATCACTCTAGTCTTTACCAGCAATAACAGCGGCTGGCAATCTACAACCCACGGGCCAAGGTAGCCAGCAGCCCACTTTATAAATAAAGTTTTACTGGAACACAGCCACACTCGTTCATTTAGGTCTTGTCTATGGCTGCTCTAGTGCTAAGACGGCAGACTCAAGTAGTGGGACAAAGACTGTGTTGCCCCCAAAGCCTAAGAATCTACTGTCTGTCCCTTTACAGACAATTTTGCCGACCTCTGATCTATTTATTAATATAAGTCATTTCAACATACATATTTCCAACCCAGATCTCTCTGCTCATCTCCTGACCTGGGTTTCCATCTGCCCCTGCCCCCCACCCCCTGGATCCCTCCATCTGGCTGCCTCCATGTAGCTTATGTGTAACATGTCCAAAATATAATTCTTTTTACAGTTTCTCCTGCTTTGTATCTCAAGTAATGGCCTCACCATCTGTTTTAATGACCCAGATGAAAGAGCTGAGTCATCTTTGGCATAAACATCACTTGCTACTTTTTCTCCCCATTGCCTATCCACCACCCTCCAACCAGCCCACTCCGCCCCTCTGTCATGGAATGTACCTCAAGTGCAGCCTGTCCTGCCTGTTGAGAGATTCTGCCTCTGCCCCTTCCTGGATTTTCACAACTTCCTAACCAGATTCCTGCTTCTGGCCTTTCTGCTACCATGCCCCTGCCAGAACTATCTTTCAAAAGCCCAGATATAATTAAGATAATAATGACAATTATTTATTTAGCATTAAGTACCTTCTAGGCACTGTTCCAAGTACTTTCCATGTATTTATTCACTTAATACTCACTAAACCCTGTAAGACAAAGTAGGTCTATTATCATTTCCTTAGGGAAACTGAGGCTTAGAATGGTTTCATGACTTGCCAAGGTCGCACACTTTGCAAATGACTACACTAAGATTTGAACCCAAGACTTGTCAGTCTCTGAAGCCCAAGATTTTCCCCATGACTATACACTTTTCTATTTTAGAAATCTTTAATAGTTCCCTACTCCTTACTGAATGTTAACTTTTTCCTACATATTCTCCCGTCACACACTATCTCAAACCACTCTTGATATGTGCTGGCCCACGAACACATGATATTATGCATTCACTATGCCACTTCCCCCGTGAGTGTCCCCTGATCCCCACACCCACTCCAACCTTCCTAGCAGAATTAATTATCCCTTCCCTGGTGCTCTTATAATACTCTGGCCATACTGCAGGATAACACTCATCAAGCAGTGTTATATTTAAGTGTGTGTATCTCTGGCTCCTCAGATAGGTTCTAGGATCTTTAAAAGGAAAGACAATTTTCTATACATATTTTTATTTCTAATGCCTAGAACGTAGTAAGTAATGGATAAACGTTAGTTGAAAGTTTCTTCCAGGCTCACACCATTCCAATGCATTTTTTGTTTGTTTTATGGTTCCACAGTGAGCTTTCAGAAACACAAATGGGAACACGTGATTCCTGTTGAGATGGATTCACAGCTTCCCCTACATGTACAGGATTGTAAGGTTCAAACTCCTTTGCACAGTGTATGAGGTGTGCTACACAGGCCCACACCTTAACCTCCTTTTTAGCCTCTCTTTTCCAAACTCCAGATGCAGACTAAGCATCAGCCATACTGAACTACAGTGCCTTTTCACGTGCTTCTCTGTCTTCCTGGAACGTGTCTCTCCCCAAGATCCTCTTTGACAACCTCTGTTCATTCTTCATGACCCAGGTCAAGTGTCAGCTACTCAAGAAAACCTTCCCCGCCAGAGGAAAATTGATCTCCCTTATTTTGGGTCTCCATATAATAATGATAATAATAATCAAAACTTACATTTGCTATGTAGCCATCTGTGTTGTGTGCTTTAGATAGATAGATTGTTTAATCTCCACGAAAAGAGATAAGTACTGCTATACCCATTTTTCTGGCTGTCTTATACCCATGTTTTCTGAGGAAAGGCTCACTCTACCTTCTCTGCCTAAAGACCTAGAATTTATTTTATTCCAGATGTAAAGAAGACTTGATTATCTCACTCTGATTGACTGACTCTCTGAACTCCTCCTCTGGGAAACCACGAGTGAAACAGTGCATGGAAGCACAGGGATATGGGGCAGTCGTTACAAGCGCTAGAACCTCATAAGAGCGGACAAGCCATCGTTCCTTCGTGTTGGTCCTTCTGTTGAAAACAAGCGAAACAGAGCAGCAGACTTTTAAAGAATCTCTCTGCAAATGGAGACTGAAACTGTAGGGTGCTCTGGTTAGTTGGAAGCTTTATTTGTACTTTAGTTTTGACTTGGAGGACAGCATTTTGGAGATTCTCTTACCAGTAGTTAGTCAATGATTACTAAAGTAATTGGGTTCTCTGATGTGATGGATTGAAGTGCCCAAGAAGATGTCACTCTCATATTTAATCTCTCAGAGTCTTAAGCACCATCTTTCTTGGGCCAAAGAAAGGCAAAGTCAGACATGAAAGAAGAGAAAAAGGCCACACAGTATAAAAATCTTCCATTTGTAAACCTGTAAATGTTTGTTGTTTAAGCCACCTAGTCTATGGTATTCTATTATAAGCATCCCAAACTAAGACAAGTTCCAAAAAATTTTTCCCAAAAAATTACTGATTTTTTTGGTAAATTACTTTTTTGGTCAGGTGAGAGAATACCATTATGAGCCAACATAATTTTAGGTCTAACTTTAAACCAATTCAAATTTTCATTCTCTAACCTCTTTTCTGGTTTGCCCCACAGGCTGTCTCTGAAATTTCGAATTCTGCTTGTAAATTGAAGAGCACAGCATGGCCATTCCTTCACTGCTTGGCAACTCATCACCTACCGCAATCCCCAGATGTCTCAGTCTGCTGCACTGACTATGTGACACAGTTCTGACCAATAAGATATAAGCTTAAGTTTGTTAGGTAGATTTCTAAGAAAGCTTTGGTATCTCCTGATTTTAGAAAAAGAAAAGATGAGGGGAAAAATTAGGCTTATATAGCCCTTTGCTTCTTTCCTCCTTCTCAGCTCTCTAACTGGAATGGCAACATTTGGCCTGGAGACACAGCAACCATCTTATAACTATGAGGCAACAAGCAAGAGAATAAAAGCATACATAGAGGGGATGGCAGAGCAAAATATGGAAAAATCTTGCTACTTGATGGTATCACTGAAGTACACCAGCCCTGAGCAACTTACCCATGAACTTCTTATTGTGTAAAATAAGCAAACCCATGTCTTTAAGCCACTGTTCGCTTTTCTATTGCTATCAGCCAACTGCATTCCTGATGATAACAGTAGCCTGATGAAAATAAAAATGTGATGGGGGAAGGTACAGGGAATAAAGTCATGATTTTTTAGAAATATGAGCAAAGCAAAACAAAGGAGGAGGATCAAGCAAAGTTTTCAAGACAAAAATCCAGCAATACCTAGGAGAACATGGTAGAGGTCTGGCAGCAGATAGAAATGTTCACCTTTCCAGCTAACACTAGTACTGATGAGTTCTCAAAGTGAAGGACTGAAGGGACTCCTGAGACAGGTGACTCAGAGCACTGAACTCATTAGATCATTTTGAAATGGAACATTTATATTAATAGTACCTTTTAAGTTAACACATACGAGGTTTAGGTCACAGGAGAGTGAGGAGGTGGAGGCTTGAAGGTAGAGAAGTTAAGGTTCTAAGACCCGATTCTATTTGTTTCCAATGTCCTGCCTGGAGAGAGTGGGGGAGAAATGCAGGGTGCTAACTGTTTCCTATCCGTTTGAAGTTCATCTATTCAGAGTACATATTCCATAAGGTCAAAGACTGAATCTTTCAATCAACTCTAGTGCCAGCACACAGTGGGACATTTAATAAACGCTTGTTGAATAAATGAATATATGCCATTTCTGTTTAATTCACCTGTTGTAATTTTTCAGGCTTAAATTCTCTAATAAAATGATTCATACAGTAAAACCAAAAAATTAATTCCTGATTTTTTTTCTTCTCTACATTCCTTGACCTTTCCTCATAAAAACACTATTTATCTCTTAGCATAGCTCCAGTTTCATTCCCATCCTAAGGGTCTATGAAGAATCTATTGCTGTAAATGGAATAAATGCAGAGGGCAAGAGCTCTGTGTCCCTACATTCATCTCCCAGGAGCCTCTGCTACATTTCTGCTGCTTCTCCGCCTTCTGGGAGTAAATGGAACAAAAATATTACACTGTGTTTCATGAGAAAAATAATCAATTATTGCCTATACAACACACCTAGAATCAAAAACATCTGTGGGCATCAGTTTCCAACATTTTTACCCAGAATTGCATAAATATCAGTGATGATACTGATAAAGATTATTGCGGATTCCATTTGCTTTTGACTTGCTAAAGGGAGATTTGGAGCAATAGATAATCCAGAGTTCTCTGTTGTACAGAAAACTGAAATAAACAGTTTTCTATTTGTGGGATGAGGAAAGCTCCACATGACAATTACCAAGCAAGCAGGGCTGAGATACGGCACCCCAGAGCTGAACCGTCTGTAATGTTTTTGTACATGGATATGGCGCTGGATGGTGACAGCAAAGCCACGCTGGGGACTTGAACACCTTTTACCCAGCATGGTGACAATGAGGTTGTTTTAAACCTTGAGAATAATAATGACTTAAGTTGTTATAGCACCTTTTGAGTCAAAAGATATCTAAGTGGTTTCCCCTTCCCACCAGGTTAAATGCAGAAAGATGAAGGGTTTGAGGACGCAGAGTGAACAGCCCCCCATGAATGAGCTGACAGCAATGAGCTGCCACACGGAGTCACACCAACTAGACACGAGGGAAGCAGCTCTGGGGTGCACTCAGAGTTAATCACCAGCATTCACTGAAAGAGAAGGTAGAATTTGGCAGACAGACCTCCAGGACAAATCCATTCCAAATTGGCACCATTTAAATCCCCTGCGTGAACACCACTCCGAGCTTAATCTTCGCCCCCAGTGTGGAGCCTCATTCTGCACTTTTCTCCCAGCCTGAAACTCCAGGGCCTGCTGCTTTTCTGGGAGAGCAACAGGAAGGAGTTGGTGGCTGAGTAAAGTAGCAGGGCCATTAGTGGCGAGGCAGGCAACGTCCCCATGTACTGCCATCCCTACTGTGCCATCACTCCAGTGGCTCTCAAGTCAGAGGAATAAAACAACAAAAGAAGGAAAGGACCAATTTAACACAGCAGCAAATAGGGTTTTTTTTAGGCATTCAACCATTTTGTCAGCAGGAAACAGTTGTCTCCACAGAAGTCAAACAGTTAATCACCTATGAAACCCCAAGAAGAAAAAAGGTGGTTTAATGAGGGCAGGCTGAGGTGCAAAGCTTGCCAAAGAAGGAAGCAACTGCAGCTCATTTTAAGAACGGATGACCTTGGAATCCAAGCCCTTGGGATGCCTGCAAATACAGAGGAAATCAAGGACTGATCCAGCACAGAGGGAGCTCTGCTTCTTTCCTGCACACAGATGTCACTAGAGAGGATTCACACACCATGGACAAGTTCCCTGAAATACTGAATTTGGCCTAAAGGTCAGCACCTAACTTTGCAGAGGTTGTACAAATCACAGCCTGTAGAGCCAGGCTACCTAGGGCAGAATTTCAGCCCTGCCACATGCCACCTACATAACCCCCTGCGAGTTTCCAATGGCCTCTCTGCTTCTATTTCCTCATCTGTACAATACCTATAATGTTGCTGTGAATTTAAATGAGCTGATTTAAGAAAAAACTTAAAAACATAACTGACATACAGTAAGTACTCTAAAATGTTACTTATTATTTGGATGATCAAATGTCAATTTTTGAGGACAAAATGTTGGAGATTCAGTATGAGACCAAGTGGTGCGACAGAAGTACACTTGGTTATTTACATATACGAAAAGTTTACAACAAGCTGTTTGTTTTTACTTTTAGATCCAAATTTCTTACCCGGATCATTTAGATCTCTGAAAGTATTAATCATAAAGTTATTAAAATATTTATACATGCATTTTTAAAAGTGAATACAACGTCTTTTTATTATATACCAGAAAAACCTATATTAATCAGTGAAGACACCAAATTCAATTTTTGTCACTATTCAGGAGATCAATTCCTTAAAAATAAGTGATAAAATGGCTTTTGTTTTATTGTCAATAGTGAATTTGCTCTGATAACTTTTTTTTTTTTTGAGACAGAATCTCACTCTTTTGCCCAGGCTAGAGTGAGTGCCGTGGCATCAGCCTAGCTCACAGCAACCTCAAACTCCTGGGCTCAAGCGATCCTCCTGTCTCAGCCTCCCGAGTAGCTGGGACTACAGGCATGCACCACCATGCCCAGCTAATTTTTCTATATATTTAGTTGTCCAATTAATTTTTTTCTATTTTTAGTAGAGACGGGGTCTCGCTCTTGCTCAGGCTGGTTTCGAACTCCTGAGCTCAAACAATCCGCCCGCCTTGGCCTCCCAGAAAGCTAGGATTACAGGCGTGAGCCACCACGCCCGGCCCGCTCTGATAATTTTTTTAATTACCTACCTGGATTTTTGACACTTGCATAGAAAGTTTTAAGGTATTCAGTACATTGAAGAAATCAAGCAAATAGTTACCAATGGAATAAATTACTTTATGATACCTGGATTTGGTCTTTGGTAATTTAAATGCAAGTTTAAAAATTAACATTAAATAGAATATACCCAGATTCTTAGATGATCAGTTTAATTATTTTGTGTCTAAGTGTTCTGGTTAAGCTAAACAAAGATCAATGTGCTAGAAAAATTATAGGAGAAATAAAAAAATGAGTGACCTCCCATAATTTGATTATTAAAATTAGAAAATTGATTTTTTACATAAACTCAAGATGACAATATCTTGTTCCTTTCCTCTTCCTTAGAATCAGTGAAGAAATAAATATGTACCAGATGCCCCCTGTGGCCACGGTTCTGTGACTGGAACTGTGGAATCTCTAGAGGTTTATCAGTTACTGTGCCAAAATGGGTCCTCATCTACTGAGTGGTAGGGGAAATGGGATGTAGTCCTTTTATGACTATGATTAGAGTAGTCTTTATTGAGTGAGTCTCTTATTTAGATATCCTACCACAGTTATGTCATCTATATATTTTATCTACATAACCCATAGGCTCAGGCTCTAGGCCCAACACAATACAAAGCCGGCCCCCACAGACCCAGGCTCCAGACCTACCTCAGACCCAGGACAGCACCCAGCCCCAGCTTTAGGCAGGCCTCTGTGAACCCAGGCTCCATGCCCACTCCAATGGCAAGCAAGCCCTCACAGCCCCAGGTATTAAAGTAGCACCCGTAGACCCAGGCTGCAGGCAAGCTTTTATAGACCCAAGCTCCAGCACTACACAAGCACCAGCCCAGTCCCCACAGCCCCAGGTTCAAGGCCAGACACAGACCTGGGCAAACACAAGGTCCAGGCCCCCCCCAGTAGACCCCAGCATTGGACCAGATCCTGTGGACTCAGGTTTTTAGCCTGCCCTCATGGACCTAGACTCTAGGCCAGCCCCCACATACCCAAGACCCAGACCCGCCTGTGTGAACTCAGGCTCCAAGCTGCCTCAGCACCAAGTCCACCCCTGAGGACCCATGCTCCAGGCCTGAACTTGCAGACCTAGCATCAGACCCATACCTATGAACTCAGGTTCCAGGCCTGCCCCCATGGACGCAGGTGCCAGACCAGACCACCTAAGGACTCCAGCAGGAACCCCACCCGACTAGTGAAGGGCTTTCTCTGCTGAAGTCAGTCTGTAAAGAATGGAAGAGGTTTCTATGTCTTCAAATGTGCAAAGACCAATGCAAGGTCACATGGATCACAAATAATCATGGAAACATGACACTACAAAAGGAGGGAAAAAGGCACCAGTAACTGACCCTAAAAAAAATGGAGAGCTACAAACTACCTGAAAAGAATTCAAAACCATCATTTTAAAGCTCAGTGAGCAACAAAGAGAATACAGATAGAAAACTAAATAAAATCAAGAAAACAATACGTGAACAAAATGAGAACCTCAACAAAGAGATAGAAATATTTTTTAAAAAACAAACAAATTCTGGAGCTGACTAAACTGAAATGACTGAACTGAAAAATTTCATGGAGAACTTCAATAGCAGATTGACTTGATCAAGCAAGAGAAGGAATCAATAAACTCAAAGACAAGTCATTATAAATTATCCAGAAGAACAAAAAGAAAAGAGTGAAGAAAGCCTACAGGACTTGTGGGACACAGTCAAGAGAACCAATTTTTGTATTATGGGAGTCCCAGAAGGAGCAAAGAAAAACAAAAGGGAGGAAAGCTTACTTACAGAAATAAAGACAGAAAAATTCCCAAATCTATGGTAAGATATGGACATCCAGACCTATGAAGCCCAAAGGACCCCAAAGAGAATAAATATAAAGAGATCTTCACTGAGACAAATTGTAATCAAATTCTCATATGACAAAGAGAATTTTCAAAGCAGCAAAAGTGGCTTGTCACATACAAGAGAACCTCTGTAAGACTATTAGAAAATTTCTCAACAGAAATATTGCAGATCAGGAGAGAACGGGGTGTTATATTCAAAGTGCTGAAAGAAAAAAAAAATTGGCATCAAAGAATACTATACCCAGCAAATCTGTCCTTCAAAAATGAAGGAAGATAAAGAGTTTCCCAGACAAATAAAAGCTGTGACAGTGTGTCATCACTAGACTTGTCTTACAAGAAATACTGATGGGAGTTCTTCAAGTAGAAATGAAAGAATACTAACATAAGAGCATACGAAAGTGTAAAACTCACTGAAAAGGTAAGAATATAGTTAAGTTCAGAACACTCTGATATTGTAATGGTGATACATAAATTACTGTTAACTCTAGAATAAAAGTTAAAAGAAAAAGTATTAAAGATAAGTATAGCTACAATAATGTGTTAATACAAAATAGCTAAAAGATGTAAATTGTGACATCAAATACATAAAATGTGGAAGGAGGACAAGCTAAAGTGTGGAGTTTTTGTGTATGGTCAACGTTAAATTGTTACCAGCTTAAAACAGACTGTTATAACTATACCATACTTCATGGAAGCCTCATGACAACCACAAAGAAAAAAAACTGTAGTAGATACACAAAAGATAAAGAGATCATTACAATATAAAAAGTATTTAGAGAGAGCATGCTAGGTATTTTAAATCAATATTCTTACTGGCTAAACTTGTAATAGAAATAGAAATCAATTGAGCAAAAACTATATGCTAGTTTGAGATAAGTAAATATGTAAGATACAGAGAACTGATTCAACCAAGAGGAGGACTGAGTATTCAACAAATATTGAAGGTTTAAGGCTGTAAGTAAGTAAAAAATATGGAAAAGTAAATTTGGCATGCTTGATCTTTGCAATGGAAAGAAATAAACATCAGAAGGGATCATTGGAGCAGTTATTGGTCTTTTGACACAAAATCATAGTAAACTTGCCCAATTCTTTTAGGAAAAAATAAGGCAATATGCAGAGCACAATCTTCTTATTGTAAAGAATCCAAGGTTGAGTTCTTTATCCAAGTTCAGTGTCACATTTCCCTCATCCATTGGATAATACAATAAAAAATGGCTCCAAAAGAAACCATTTAAAAGTCCATTTTGTGCCACTCATTATAGAAACCACGAGGTTATTGGTGTGATAGACACAGAGATGTGCTATCCGGATACTCCTTTCAAGGAGGAACTTGCTGCCTCCTGCTCAGTTCCTTCCTGGAGCTTTCAAGCCTCTTTGCAGGAAGTCACATCCTTCCTAGGGCAACCTGACTGAGCAAGGTGAGGGTACAAAGGCCCACCTATGTCAGCCCATTGCAGGACACTCAGGTGGGATGCTTGAACCAGAGTTCCTCACCAAGTTGGCCAAGGCATATTTGGGCTAGCATTGCAGTTTGACTGCTTCCTTTTGCCCCATCTTTCTTCCTCTTTTCCTTTTACCTTAACAAATATCTTACACCCCAAGCTCCTTCTCGGCATCTTCCTTAAAAAACCTAACCTGTAACATTTAGATTTAGAAGAACCTCAGAGGTTTAGTCAGACCTTCCACTCAACTGCAACAGTTCATGGTACCTCAAAACAGCATCAACACAGTTTGACATGATGGAAAGGGTGCTGACTTTGCAAGCTACACATTCCTGCTCTCTAATCCCACCTCTTACCTTTAATAGGCAATTTGAATTTGGACAAAGTACATAATCCCTCTAAACCCTGACTTCTTATCTATTAAATGAGCATAATAATATTTACTGCAAATAATGGTTATGAAGAATTCATTTTAAATATTGTTTATAAAATGCTTAGCGTGGCATCTGGCTCATAGCAGAGGTGCAGTAATTGTCAGCCCCGTTCCCTTCCAACACTAGAAAAAAAAGAAAAAAGAAAAAAGACTGAATAATTTACAAACATAAATCTACTTTGGAAAAAGAAAACCTGGGAAAGTTTGTAGATTGATAAAAGTTGGGTTTCTTTGTTGATATGTTCATGTTATGTAGATAATATAATGAAAAAATTTTTTGGATGGTAAGTTTATAAACCTAGTTAATAAAATAGCCAGAGGCAGCAGAAAAACAGTGGAGTAGGGGGCAGATGAGGTAGGGGGAAGATCTTAAAGTAACTCCTGAAGCAGTTGTGCCAAGAATCTTGGCCTCTCTCCCACACATATATTGGATCTACTGACTCTCCTTCGTATTTGAATCTTACAATAAGGACTCTCTAGAGTATTGCTAGTCTGAAATGGGCTATACCCATAAGTGAGTAGTAAGCATAGCTGCCGAAAAAGATTGTGGTAGGTTGTAAGAGGAAGCAAATTCAAGGAGGGGATTTGGTAACTCTGGGAAAGTATAATAAAAAAATTGGTTATGAAATTCAGCATCAAGTTTTCCTACATCGAGTAGTGTCTTCTGTGCAGCTCTCTATGTACATGACATCAGTGCACATAAGCTTTGCCAACTGGATGAAAACTATCAGGCAGAGTCACCAGCTTTCAAAGTGCAAGACTTGGTTCAACTTGGAAGGAGCAGTGTCTGCTGCGTCTTCAGGTCTCCAGGCACCTTGGAAGCTGTTCATGGCACAGAGGAAAGTGTAGGAGCATTTCAGTTTTTATCCCTAGTACAAAATGTTATTTCAGCCCCACAGCTCCTAAGGAATGAAGCTAATGTCAAAGATTTAAAGCCTTCTCACATTAGTGATGTCAGCACAAAATGGCCATCCTCTCTGAATAATTTATCTTCCTACTGCATAATTTTCTTATCCTTTTTTCTACATTTTGGCTTTTTACTGTAGATGAGGAGGTAAATGGCTGTTAGTCCCCGACAAAACCTGTGGAGCATCCTTCCCATCAATCAATTAAAAAACACTTACCTTACATTCAACATGATTTATTTCTTGTTAATACAATTGTCTCACTATATCCTTCTATTATTATATCCTTAATTCCATTAGCCATTCACTTAATGCTTGCTTTAAAGCTGACCCCCAAAGAGCTTGGAAGAGAGAGGGAAGTCTGTCTAATAGTGGCATTGCCAATAAAACTCTGGAAGCTCTTCTCCTAAAGCCTTGTAGGTCACGGAAAAGATAGGTCACAGAATGTATCCTGCCCGAGAAGCACAGAGCAATCTCTCATTTATTTGCTCTGATGGATATAGCTTGATGGTTTAAAAATCCTTAAGAGCTCTTATAAGTCAACACAATAGGTTCACCAAGTGGAATCCTACACATTGCATGGGGATGGATGAGACTTCTCCAAGTTTTCCTTAAATAAATTTAAAAGGAGGAAACAAAGAGAAAACCATTTGTATTATTTGAAGATTAATGGCTCGCTTGTTTTGGGGTGGAGCAAAAGGTTAACCTCTTAAACAGTTAAGTGACGCAAAGAAATTGTAGTATTATTTCTCGTAGTGGTGGAGTTACATGTTCTCTAGCAAATTTCCTCCATTTGGGTTGAAGTCTAAAAGCTATAAAAAGAAACCCTTATAGTGTACTTTTAAAATTATACGTTGTACAGCTGTTACGATTTTTCTATGAGAACATATGCTTTATTAAATTTAATTATATGAATGTCTTCATACAATATACAAGCACATATATTTTTACATCAATGCACATTGGATTAGGTCATATGTAGCAGACTACATATGCCTTGCTTAATTGCCATTTCTCTCTGCTTTTTGGCTAATAGAAACCTGATTTTATTCAAGTGTCCACTCTACAAAGATGGGGATTCCATCTACAGCCTAAGGGAAAATCTGATCAGTAAAATAAGTTCTAGAAATTTGATATCCCTTGTTGGTCATTAATGTTAGGGCAGTCTTCTGGGATAAGTTTCTTCATTTCTAAAAATAATTATAAAACATGGACATGTTATTATGACCTATGATGCCTGGGGTTTTGATCGTGGTCTTGTGACCTTGGGAGGAAATAGCTAAGGACAAAGCCAACATCCTAGGGATGACAGAATAGAAAGACAGATAGTATCTCTTTCTTTGATAACATAATTTATCCCTGGAATTAATCAAACTGGCACGATCCTACTGCAGTGCTTTGTCACCCATTTCCCTCTTGCACACTGAAACCGCATACAGTGGAATAATTGTGTATTTTGAAGTTGAATTTCCAAGTTTAAGTTCTATATTTCTTACTAGCAGTATTACCCTTGGTAATATACATGAAGATTTTGAGCCTCAGTTTATCCATCTGTAAAAAAAAATATAACATTAGCCTTTCTCATAGAAAAGTTCTGAAGATAAAATAACATTTGTGAAAATCATTTTGTATATTTCTATAAGTGTCTCTTCCTATAAGGACACTAATTCCATTGTAAGGGTCCCATCCTCATGACCTCACCCAAACCTAACTACCTCCCAAAGGCCCCGTCCCCAAATACTGCCAGTTCAGGGGTGAGGGACTCAACATACAAAGTTCAGGGTCTGGGGGAACAGAATCAGTCTATAGCAGGCACCAAAGTGGAAAACAGTACTACAGAATGCAATGCCTATTTTTGTTTTGTCTTATTAGCTCTCTCATTCTTTGTTTTCACCAAATTCCCATAATTATATTCCTCAAAAGATAAGATGAAATTCAGAAACAGCCATGTTAGTTGAAGGTGCAAAATAAACCCCATTGTGATGATCTTGAATGTTGAGAACCATCACATGGTTAATAAGAGATAAACTCTACACAAGCTTCTCTTTTCAACTCCATTCATATAACTACGGGCTTTTATTAAGTCTTTCTAGCAGCTTAAAAGAACAGCAATGTGGGGGGAAAAAAATGTGTTTTGTATAGTCTGCCCCACAAGCTTTAAAGTTACAGAAATTCTATTCACAGTGGGGGACTCTGAAAGCCTTTTCAGAGGTATGTTTGTGCTGCCCTTCCAAAAGAGAAAAAGTAAGATTCCTAGCCTGGTGGTTCCTCTCCTCACTCTGAGAGATGAAAGACACTTCCTTTGTCTCTGATTATAACATTTAAACCTAGAGGGCTGGCCACGGAATTCTATGCATCATTTAGAACTTTGATCCTAAGCTGAATTCACAGAAAAAAGAAATGCTGCTGTCAGTCTGGAGTTGCTGGTGACAAGGAAGAATACTGATTAGGGGTGGTAACAGAGTTCTAGTTCAGCTCCTCCTCCTGGAAGGCTCCACCCCAGTCTTTCTCAATTTCAGTTACCTTTTGTGCTGCTAAAGATTCTGGCCAAATAAAAGAATGATTTTCCTAAAACCAAATCTAAAGTGTGAGTAAGGTGATAGTATGTAGTGTTTACACATTGTCCTTTGACATTTTGAATTTCTAATAGGAGCTTTCACTCTGGTTGTCCAGTGGTGTTTGAAGCAAGGAGATGAGCAGTGATGTTCAATCTGTTCTTGGTGATATCACAGACCGGGTTTGATTATTACATTGCATGATCCACAACACTGAGTATTACTTTAAATGTTCTGGATTTTGCAATCATTTAATGACTCATCCAAGTAAACTTAAACCAGCCTTCTTAGATTCAAATCCTGGCTCTCTGTTATTCGTTCAACAGGTGAACCTCACTGTGTCTCAGTTTGCTCAGCTGTAGAATGGGGATAAAACAGAACCCATTTCATAGGGTTGCTGTGACAATTAAGCACTTAGACCAGTGCCTACCTACCTCATGGTAAACCCTGGGTAAGCTTTAGCTATTATTATTATTCATCATACTAAGCACACCCAATGTCTCCTTTAGTAGCATCTCAATGCACTAGTGGTATCTAGATTTTTTTAAAAAAGGAAAGAACTATGGAATTCAGCACATTTATTGAATTCCTGTTTCCATCGTCCTAATATATTTTGATAACTTGCACATGTTCAAAAAAATTCTAGTGAAAACCCAATTTACACAGTTAATTTATATATTCAACACCTGATTTTCTACTGGTAAATACTGTCCAAAAAACAATTTTAGTTGTTTTTGTATGTACCACCTGGCTTAGGCAATATGTATGTATGTATGTATGTATTTATAAAAGTACAATAAAAGCACCCATAATCACATCCATAATCTTCCCTTCAATTCTAAAGTCTGAGTAACCCCTTTAAAAAGTTTGGTGTCAGATCTTATGAAATGTTTCCATACAGACATAGCTAGACACACACACATACCATACAGAGAGAGACACATATATTATCTATGCATATGTTTACAATAGGGGACTATGCTGTACACACTAGTTTGCAACTTTTGAAAGTCATACTGTAATAAATCCACCTATGCCAATGTCTTTACACACTTCTATTATTTCCGTAGGAATTGCTAGGTCAAGCACATATTTTTTAATATCAGATTTTACTATAATTTTTAGTATCAGTCTCATATGACAGGAACGAAATACTGACCTGGAGCATGTGGTTGGCCATCTCTTCTCTAAAAAGGAAGAAATAAATCCCTTCATGCTTTGCACACTGACATGCATTTTCCTGGGAGGGAAAAAGAAAATGCTGCCTTTCTTTGCTCTATTTTCCGTTAAGACTTAAAGCTTGGACCAAGGCAACAACAACTTTTTCTTTGGAAGATAAAAACCACATGATAAAGCAAATCAATGAGTGCATGCGAGAGTGGCAACGAAAATGGTAGTCTGGGCTGAGAAAGAACGGTTACTGATGAGCTGCGGGGAGAGGAGCAGTTTGGTCTTTCTGCTCACCTTGTTGTGAAGACAGCCAAGTTGTGAGGTTAAACTGAAGTTGGTAAATACACAATTATTCAGCTTGTGTCTCAGTAATAAATGTGTCTCTAGGCAGTGAACCTGCCAGTCCTCAGAGTACCACTTTGCTGATTAAGGAGATAAAAAGAGGGTATTGTGGACAGGGTCATTTCAAGAGTGATGAATCCTTATTCTGTCACTGTACTCTGCCGACAGGGAGAAGTTTAACGGGGATGAGACATCCTGGAACATCCAGGTGGCAACATGGCGCAGGGCAAATCAGAGATGACTATTTCTAGGCCATGAAAAACCAGCAGGATCTACGATGGCCAAGAAATGACAATATTGGTGAATTAAGTACATCTCAGGGAGAAGCCTTATTAAATTAGCCTAATACCTTATTGCATGATCAATAACAATGTACTTATTTTGTACTATGGCCTTGAGTGACTTTTCATTAGGAATTTAAATTACCTTAGAAAGCTACTGAGTATCAATTTAGAATCCTTTCAGGAGATATTAGCCTGGCCTCAGAGCAAAAGATGAGTGAAAATGCAGCTCATTATTTAAGTCAGAAAGAGAATGTCAAAAAACATTTTGTCTTGGCATGGAGGGAGGTAGTTCAAGGTATGTATCCAGCCAAAGGAGACTGCTTTGGTTTTTGGATTCCCAGGTACAGAATGAAACAGATCGAGAAAGTGTATGTAGTCCCAACTGATATTAACCCAGATAACTACTGAGATACAGAAGGCTGTGAGAAATGACAGACCTATTGCTTCAAAGTAAACGCATCAGTGCATTGCGGGATTCTGCCCCTGCTCACCCACGCTCCCTTGGATTCCTTTACCATTTCCAAGCTCACAGGTTCTAGGTGGGTTTTTTCTCCCAACAGCCAGCACCTGCTGCCCTCAAACCACCAGAAGAAATATTTCTGGTAACCCTAAGTGCACATACTGACAGTACCCTCGAACCAAGGACTAACACGTAGACCAGGGTTTCTTGACCTCAGCACCATTGACGTTTTGGGCCAGACAATCATTTACTGGGGCAGGGAGGGGTGCTGTCCAGTGCCATGTAGGATCTGCAGGACGTTTAGCAGCACCCTTGGCTTCTCCCCACTGGGAACGTCACACTTCCTCCAGTGTGGCAACCAAAAACGTCTCTAGACTTTACCCAACATTCCCTGGAGGGAGAAGCATCCCCCGCGCAACACCACGGGTGCAGAAGCAGAAACACTGCAGCCCCTTGTTCCTGACGGGACTGTTCCGAGGACTGACCCATGCTGGCTGCACAGGCGCCCTTAGGGGCCACCCCCTGTAGGACTTGCCTTGCTCCCCTTGCTCAACCTCCTTCCTGTCACGGTCCACTGCCCAATCCCGTTCATAGTTCTCCCTGCGAACACTTCCCGGTGGTCACACAAATCCTCATCTCAGTATCTGCTTCTGAGGACGCCAACCTGAGGCACACTCTGTAACAGCTGAGATGCTAACTAGCGAGTCACAGAGTTAGATGATACTATCTTAAATACCTCTGCTGCCCCTGTTACCGTCCTTCACCTTCTACCTTTGCTTGAAGGGGAAACGTGTCAGTTCCTAATTGGTTTATTTAAAAAAGAAAAAAAGGGAAGAAATACTGTTAGTTTGGGTACTTTTTTTTCTGGGAATTGACATCCTAATTCATTCATTCATTCATTCATTCTCTCTCTCTCTCTCTCAAAATCTCGTCTACGAGCATGTTCGTTCCCCCTCACCTGAGTGAGCACTCCTTTGTTTTCATCTCTTCATCCGTTTAGAACATCAAGGTGAGTTTTCTCTGGCCTCTGTGGTCTCCACCTACCATTCAGAACTTTCTTTTTCCCTTCACCCCAGCTTCCTTGGAGTGCTGGGGGCACTCTCTCTTTCTTGCCTCTTATCCTACCTACTTTTACTCGTAGAGCCTTATCTAATATTCACTAACTGTCCGTGTATGATGTTTTAAAAACTCCACTTATTATTTTTCATTTACTTTCTCCAACTAGGTTTCAATAAGGATAAGAGGAAGACAACAGAAGAAGCCTGAGAAAGTTTGGATAAGCCCAAGCAGTTTGAGACACCAAATTTATTCACACATATTTTAGGAGGAGAAAATGAATCAGAAGCTAAGCCAGTACTGTGTCAATTTGTGACTGTCCTTAAGGAGGAAACAGCAGTGTGAGCATATCTTTGCTCTTTCTGCAGCTTTTCTCTAAATCCCTGTTTACTACTCAAGACTTCAGAATGGTATCTTGAACACCACTAATCTTGCGCCTTTTATTTCACAAGTGGCCTTGAGACACATCTCAAAATGAAGATAAAAATAAAAATGATCCCTTTCTGATGACCCTGCTAAGCCAAACGAATAAAATCAATAAAAATGCAATTAATTTGGATTCATTTGGACTGAAGAATCAAGACACAAAATAAGGAAGCATATTTGCCAGAGTATGTGATGTAGCTTTTGGCCAGAAATCTTGCTTCCGAAAGCATCCACCTCAGATATAGCGGCAGTAATAAACTCCCTGTGTCTTATACGACCATAAATCCTTGTACCAACCAAGATTCCAATGGTCTCTTCTTTTCAACCCACACATAAAGCATTCCAGACACTAATTTAGAATATTAATTAAATCTCAGAAAATTGCACTGAGACTCAGCAGATACCGTTCCATAACCTGTATAACTTTTTTTTTAAAAACTGGACTATCCACTTCAAAGAAATTCCTCTTAATGTGACCTTTTTAAAAGAAAATGTAATAAAATGCCTTCTTTCCGAAATAATGATGATGCATTTAGAGAAGCTAACTTAGAACAGCCGTCACAACTATATGTGACCAAATATAAATGGGAATTTTTAAAGAATTGTTTTGAAGGTAGCTAAAAGAATGCACATTGATTTTTAAAGGTAAATGTATTATACTGTAAAACTACCAAAGATGTGTTAAAAGGACTACAACACTGCTGAATATACTTTAGTGGGAGCACCAGCAGCTAGAAGTTGACTTCAAAGTGGGTAAGAAGAGTAAGAAGAGAGTGTCAAAGGATCAGGCAGACACAGCAACGGGTGGAGGTGGACCAGAAGGAAAGATGGAGAGCCCAAAAAAGAGGAAATTAAGAAGGGAGAGGGCAGTGCAGGTATGGAGATGCCATACCAGAGGTATAGGTGGGAGGAATACAGACCACTAGAATATCGTAAGTCAGAGGAAAACAGCAAGAAAAGAATGTAACTCCTCTACTTCCCCAGAGAAAACAGAAGCCATGTCAAAGGCATGACATAGAAACTAAATTAGAAAGGTGAGCACAGAGATGGACAAAGGGGATTGAGGGGCAGCACTTGGAAGCATAACTCCGCTTCTGAGCCATCCAGGGACCCTTACGGAATTCACTCTATCAGTTCCCAAAGGAAATAGATTTCTCTAAGCATACAGAACCCGGTGGTCACAGAGATGGACACAGCACCCCCAAGAGAGACCAGAGACGAGGGAGATCCTGGGATGCAACTATTGTTACGGAAAGAGTGCCTGTGTCCCCTCAAATTCATATGTTGAAACCCTGCCCCCTAATAAGATGATATTAGGAGATGGGGCCTTTGGGAGGTAACAAGGGTTAAATGAGATCATGAGGGAAGAGCCCTCATGCATGGGAAGTGATGTCCTCATCAGAGTTCTGAGAGAGCTTGCTTCCTCTCCCCACACCACACGAGAACACAGAGAAAACACTGTTGTCTCTGAACCAGGAAGCAGGACCTCATCAGACACCAAATCTGCTAGCACCTTGATCTTGGACTTCCCAGCCTCCAGAATGATGAGAAAATTAATTTCTGTTGTTTAAGCCATTCATTCTATGGTATCTTGTTATAGCAGCCTGAGCTGCCTAAAACAATTATTATTAGAAACATAACCTGTGTTTTACTCCTGGGACAAAACTCAAATGGGACCTGGATGCGATATACCACAATAATCCCAGCAAGAATCACTCTGATGCACAGACGCTGAACAGACTTCATTCCTGTAGTCAATAAGCATTTGCTGCGCTCTTCTCTGTGGCAGTTGGGGCCACAGGGATGGGTGGGACAGGGACCCAGTCCTGGAAACCTTGAGCCTCTAATTCCTGACATTGTAAATGTCAGTGGGAGTTCCTGGTAGAGCAGTTTGTTCCACTATAAGGGGCCTAAATGAAAGAGGTTACTTTTCACTTATTATTAGAACTTAAAATGGATCAGGTTTAAGATAAACCTCAAAAATACTTAGGTCCTCAGATTTGCAGTCACTTAAATGGAACATAAATTCATATTTTATGAATGATAATTCTCAAGATTTTAGATTTTTATATAATAATATGTTAACTATGTTTGATTTCAAAGTACTGTGCATTTTTATTCCACACTATATCTGAATTCAGTTGATTTCTTGTGGTGGAATCGAGCCACCACTCCCTTATGAAAGGTAACTAACTACACCACATGAGTTCATGAATAGGCCAGAAGGAAAAGTCACATAACCTAAACAAAAAATTCAAAAAGCTGTGGTGAGCAGATTTCACAGGGTAATGTATGGAATAGTTCTATCTTGTGAGGAAAAAAAATTAATAGTCTTGGCCCCTTATGTGTCATTATCCTTTTTTACAGTGTAGTTATCTTCCCAAAAGTGACTGTAAAACCATCCTGGGTAGCTCCATATTTATTCTACTTCATTTACTTCCATATCACATTCCTTCAGTTTACAAATAGCAAAATTATCTTCTGAAAGTCATTGCACTGCCAGCTCCAGCTGGGAACTGGAAAAAAAAATACAATATACTTCCTGTCTCTCATATTATCTGCAGCTAGAGAACTGAGAACATCCGTTTGCATTTTTGCTGAGGATGCTTAAAGAGAGCTTTTGCTGCCACAGAGTTCCTGGCTCCAGCCTGCTGATGTACTCAAAGCCATATTTTATCAGGAGGATCGAGATGCAGGGAGAAGTGCCATCTTTCCAATTTTCATTCATTCAATACGCAGTCATTGAGTACAGTATTAAGCACTGTCCTGGGTGCACTGGGATACGACGATGTATGACACACAAGCCTCACTATTCCAAGGAGGCGGAAAGGCAAGAAACCAGATTGTACATGACGGGGACAGGAAAGTGTCTATTGCCATGGGAACACGAGGGAAAGACATTCTCTTTGGTATATTCACATAGGGTGGTCTTCACATAGGAAATGATGTCTAAGTTGACATTTAAAGGACAAGGAAGAATCATTTAGGCACCCAGTAAAAGTACGTGAAGAGAATGTGTGGGGAGAATAGGAAATGAATAGAGTGTGGGAAGCAGAGGGTAGAACTCAGAAGTTCTGATAAAAAGCAGAACCTTGAAAATGGTGGATTAGTGGTGCCTCCAGGCTCACGGCTCCCAGAGAAGGAGGTGAAGAACCCGGACAGCGACATGCTAGTGGATCACTCCCCACCCCCAGAACAGTGTTGTTACTCTGCAGAGAAACAGTGGGACACACAGCACAGGAAAAAAGGTCAAAGGGAAGTAAGTTCGCAAAGACGAGAGATAGTGAGCAACACGATAGAGAAAAGAGTGGAGGGCTGAGCCAGGGCTGTGCCATCTGCCCCACAGGACGCCCGGCTCCCCCGCAGACCTCCACACCACTCAGACAGGGACGCGCCTAAGTCGGTGCAAAGTCGTGGCACAGGAGGTCAGGCTCTGTGGGGAGGAGACAACGGCAGGAAACATTTTGAACTCTCCGCTGCTCTGTGCTGGGACCGCGCCGGGTGGGGAAGGGACTGGTCTGAGCGGTTACTTCCCACAACCGCCACTGCATGAGGGACTTTGGAGACAGGCACCTTGCCTCTGGTGGGCAGTGGGACCAGCGCGCAGGAGGTGAAGACCAAAAAGGGGGCTTTGCCCCTGGAAACCACTGGCGATCCAGCCAGCTCAGGGCGGGATAAAAAGACTAGGGCCCTCTGCTAGGCAGACGTGAGTCTGCAGGACAGTGATGCAGAGGTGACAGCTGGTGGCCTGTTGATTCAGCCTACCCAACCGGCTTCCGCCAATTCTTGAGTGGTCACCCCCAACACTAGCTCTCCAGAGGCAAGCAGCCTCCGTCTTTGGGGTCCCCCGCCCGGAGACTCGGTTGCACACGGCAGTTTCGGGGAACACCCCTCCCCTAGCCCGGAGACTTTCATGCCGGGCACAGTGGATTCTGCCCTTGGAGTCCGGGAGAAGCGAGAAAAGCCACTTTCTCTGTGCAGCTGGCGTCAATCTGGGGGACTTTGGTGCTGAAAACTAGTCGGCGGCCTTTTCATTCTGCCTGCTGGACAAGCTTAGGTCATCTAATAAGACCATAACTCCAGAGCTTGCTCACCGGATTCAGGCAGCCACCATCATTGCGGCTTGTGGACAGGGAAGGGAAAACCTGGCCAGAGATCTCAGCAATTCTATCAACTAACTCCTCCCACCAGGAGCTGCCCTCCAAGTGTGGTGAGAGAGCCCTGAATAACATATTAGTGGCTCCCCCTAGCGGCAGGTCAAGCAACCACAGAAGCACACACCCAGGCTTGCATGCACCAGCTGCGATCTATCTTGTCCTTAACACTACCACCTTAAGGGGGAATACGGTCCAAGCAACCCTTGGGAGTGGCAAGGCCCCTCCCAAAGATTGGGGCATTCATATACACCATCCAGGGTACCAGAGCCTACCACAGAGTCATCAGATTACCTCAATAACTGGCTCCTCCATGCAAACTACAATCAACGACAGAGAGTGTAACCCAATAACTTAACACAGTGCCTTCCATCTCAAGCTACAAGAGGACAGTGGAGTCATACCCACGGTGCAATCCACCAGCTTGGAGCTTAAGCAAGGGCACCAAACTCACTAGTTTCCATTGGCAAGAGGTGAAGATAACAGGTCAGAGGTAACCCAACTTGCTAAAATACCCCTAAGGCAATACAGAACCAGCACACCTCTCCCAGCACTTGTCAAGGAGTGACCCTCAGGGACTTTGAGATAGGGCCATAAAACCAGTCCTAGCATCCCCAGTTCACAACCAAGAAGCCTGATGAGAAAGAATCAGCAAAAGAACACAAGAAACGGGAAAGATCAGAGAGAAAAGTCACCACCAAAAGAAATCATTAGATCCTCAACAATGCATACCAACTTAAATGAAATGATTAAAATGACAGGAAGAATTCTGAATATGGATTGTAAGAAAACTCAATGGAATTGAAGAGAAAATAGAAACCCAAAGAAGCCACAAGAACAATACAGGAAATGAATGAAAAATTCTCTAAAGAAATTGAAATACTACAGAGAAACTAAACAGAAATCTTGGAAATGAAGGAGGCATTCAAGGAATTTCAAAACACAGTGGAAAGCCTGAAGAACAGAATGGATCATGCAGAGGAAAGAATCTCAGAGCTGGAAGATGCCTATGTGTTAACCACATCGAATGAAGAAAAAGAACACAGAAACAAGAGACAAGACCAAAACATAGAAGAAATGTGGGATTGTGTAAAGAAGCCAACTATAAGAATCATTGACATCCCAGAGGGAGAAGAAGAAAATACAGAAGGGCTGGAAAACTTATTTCATGGAATACTGGAGGAAAATATCTCGCCAAAAATCTTGATATCCAGATACAAGAAGCACACAGAACTCCTGAGAGACTCAATACGAAAAGGCAATCACCACATCACATAGTTATTAGGCTGACCAAAGTAAACACAAAAGAAGTAATCCTTTGAGCAATGAGGCGAAAACAGCAGATAACCTACAAAGGAAAACCTATTAAACTAACTGCAGACTTCTCAACTGAAACTTTACAAGGCAGAAGGGACTGGGTGCCTATCCTTAATCTGCTAAAACAGAATAATGGCCAACCTAGAATTCTCTACCTGGCAAAATTAAGCTTCATCTATCAGGGAGAAATACAGACCTTCCCAGACAAGCAATCACTGATGGAATTTGCGAAGACCAAGCCAACCCTACGGGAAGTACTCAGACCTGCATTACACACAGAGAGTGTATTAAACACTCTCCAAAGTAAAATCTCTCAAGAATGAAAGTCTAGAACCTGGACTCCACAATGGCTCAAGGAGTAAAACAAAACAATAGGAATTCACCCAACAATATGAAGGGAAATCTATCTCAAATAGCAATCCTCTCAATAAATGTGAATGGCTTAAATTGTCCTCTGAAGAGACATAGACTGGCAGAGTAGATAAAAATCCACAAGCCTAGTATCTGCTGTCTACAAGAAACACATCTAACCCACAAAGATGCTTTCAGGCTCAAGTTCAAGGGATGGAAAACAATCCTCCAGGCAAATGGAAGTCAAAAGAAAGCAGGGATAGCTATACTTATTTCAGATAATATAAGCTTAAGATAGCAAAAGTAAGAAAAGACAAAGACGGCCACTATATAATGGTAATAGGGAAGATACAACAAGAAGTAACAATACTTAATATCAGGAGCACCCAGATACATAAAGCAAATCCTGTCTGATCTAAATAGCATGATAAACAATAACGCCATAGTAGCCAGGCACTTCAACATCCCACTGAATGAACTGAACAGATCTTCCAAACAGAAAATAAGCAAAGAAATAATGGACTTAAACAGAGCTCTAGAACAAAAGGGTCTGACAGACCTCTATAGAACACTCCGCCCAAATAAAGCCAAATATACATTCTTCTCATCAGCTCATGGGAAAACTCTTAAAGATATTGGCCTAGGCAAAGAATTTATGAAGACGACCCCCAAAGCAATCATAGCAGCAACAAAAATACAAAAATAAATAAATGGGACTTGATGAAATCAAAAACCTTCTGCAAAGCCAAGGAAATTATCATTAGAGTGAATAGACAAGCTACAAAATGGGAGAAAATATTTGCAGGCTACACATCTGATAAAGGGCTGGTAACAAGAATCTATATAGAACTTAAGAAAATGAATAAGAAAAAAAATCAGACAACCCCATCAAAAAGTGGGCAAAGGAAATGAACAGAAACTTTTCCAAGGAAGACAGAATAATGGCCAGTAAACATATAAAAAGGGCTCAACATCTCTAATCATTAGGGAAATGCAAATCAAAACCACAATGAGATACCGCCTAACTCTAGTGATAATGGCCTTTATCAAAAAGTCCCAGAACAAAAAATGCTGGCATGGATATGAAGCGATAGGAACACGCATACACTGCTGGTGGGACTGCAAATTAGTACAACCCCTGCGGAAAGTAATTTGGAAATATCTCAGAGAACTAAAAATAGAGATACCATTTGATCCAGCAATTCTACTATTAGACATCTACCCAAAGGGAAAAAAGACATTCTATAATAAAGACATCTGCACTCAAATGTTTATAGCAGCACAATTCACAATTGCAAAAATGTGGAAACAACCCAAGTGCCCATCAATACATGAGTGGATTAATAAGATGTGGTATATGTATACCATGAAATACTACTCAGCCACAAAAAACAATGGTGAATTAGCACCTCTTATATTATCCTGGATAGAGCTGGAGCCCATCCTTCGAAGTGAAGTATCACAAGAATGAAAAAACAGGCACCACATGTACTCACCATCAAATTGGCACCAACTGACCAACGCTAAGGTGCTCACATGGAAGTAATATTCATCGGGTACCAGTCAGGTGGGAGGGGGGTGGTTGGGGGGTAAATTCACAACTAATGAGTGCAGAGCACACTGTATGGGGGAAGGGCATGCTTGTAGCTCTGGCTTGGGCAAGGCAAAGGCATTATATGTAACCAAAGTGTTTGCATCCCCATAATATTCTGAAATTAAAAAAAAAAAAACTCAGAAGTTCTTTTTTTTTTTTTTTTAGACAGAGTCTTACTCTGTCACCCTGGGTAGAGTACCATGGCGTCATCATGGCTGAATGCAACCTCATACTCCGGGACTCAAGCAATCCTCCTACCTCAGCCTCCCAAGTAGCTGGGACTATAGGCACATGCCACAACACCCAGATAATTTTTCTATTTTTTTTTTTAGTAGAGATTGGGTCTCACTCTTGCTCAGGCTGGTCTTGAACTCCTGAGCTCAAGCGATCCTCCCACCTGGGCCTTTCAGAGTGCTAGGATTACAGGTATGAGCCATCGTGCCCAGCCAGGAACTCAGAAGTTCTTACAATACATGTTAACAACTTCTGACTATGACTGAAGGCAATGCGGGGACATGTTTGATAGATTTAAAAAAAGCACGTGCACTGTTTTGCTGTGGTTGCCAATAACAGTGATTTTAAAGCAACTAATTTTTTCATAAGCCGTACGTTGGTCACTATATCTATCTGTGACACATTCTCTCTTTTTCTAGTTTTTCTTTCTCCTGTTCTTCCTGTAGAGGACATGAAGCATGATGCCACATGATGAGCAAACAAGGAGTTCTCAAGAAATGATTTCTGGTAGTGTTAATTAGGAATATAAAATACTTTCATGCTTCTTTCATGATACTAATATAAAATTTCATTTCAAAAATCATTACCTCTGTGTACATACATAAAATAAGGGAAGGATATGCAAATGGGAATATTTGAGAAGAGTAAATAATAATTCAAGAAAACTAAATCCCAGAATGTACTGAGATTTGCAAAGTATGTCACAGAAGACAAAGAGGCTATTTTAACTTCGGAAGGCATATCTATGATTCTTGGGATAAATGTAATAATATTGACAGATGACAAAGAGAAAGCAGAGCTACTCAATTTTTATTTTGCTTTTATCTTCTATGTCAAAAAGAAGAATTGATTGGAAAAAGTAGAGCAAATATTGGGATGAGAGAATTGAAAGCCAAGACAAATGGGGATACCACAGACAGTCTTGTAATGTGTCCAAGTCTCTGCCAGCCACTGTCAGAGGTCTCCGAGGAACTGTGTGGAACGCAGGAGTAGTGCTGGATAAGGAGGAAAGTGCCATATCTCAACTTTCAACACAGAAAAAGCAGCAGATGCCCCAAACCATAACCCAGGAGTTAGCGACTCTGCTTGTATACCTCTAGCCTCCCCGACCTCTATGGAATCATAAACTCCAGGCTGAACTGCAGGCATCTAGATTTCTTAAAAATCTTTACAAGTAATTCTGATGCTAAGTCAGAGCTGAAACTCTGCTATAAATCTATGAGCTTGATGTCAACTCACAGCCAAATTTTATAACATATTATTCTGCTTGTTTGAGACATCAGATTGTAAGCACATAGAGAGGGAACAGGTGATTGTTGAGCATCAACATGAGTTTATGAATAGCAAACCATCCCAAATTCCATTTTCATTTCAATTGGGAAAAGTTTTTATATTAGCATCTTCCAAAATCTGTTCCGTGGAACACTTGTTCTACCAGACATGAATAACTATTGTAAGAAGAAAAGATGATACCATGTTAAATAAGTTTGGGAGCTTCTGAGTTTAACAAAATTAAACTAATTTATTTGTTAGCTTTTGGGAGTCTTTAATAAGATAATGTGTGTTGGATCTCTCAGGGGACTTTAATATGGAGTCTTTCTCAAACACTTCTCATCCTTTACCCCTTCTTTTTTTGCCTCTCTCTTGGAACCAGTGTCTCTTGGAACATCTACTACAAAAAGGTTATTTTGGCTAAACCACTGCATTTGACAAAGCATTTCATGCAATCTTTGGAAGAAAAAAAGAATATTGGCTATTAATTGTACACATATTTTATGCCTGATAGAATGATAGTACTTTAAAAGTATTGATTAGTTGGCTATAATCAACTAGAAAAACTCTGCTATTCATTTATTTATCCATTTATTAGATATTTTCTATTTACCAGGCACTGTGCTAGGAGTCAGAAATGCAATTGTAAGCAAAAGACATTAATCTTGATGCTTTCATGTTTAATATTTTTATCAATAATTCATATGGGGTTGTATATGTTATGCATATCAAGTTTTCAAAGGCTCAGAGTTGGAAGATATAGAGAATATGTAGGATGTTGAATGATAGGGTTAAGATTCAAAATCCCTACATCTGAATAGAATACGAGCAGAATTAGACAAAAATCCAATAGTGAAAAACCACTGTACAAATCTCAGCACAAGAGAAAAAGAGCCAGAAGTTTTATTGACTATAAGCACAATCTAAGTTAACAAAAACTGTTAAAGCATTAGGATACATTAAGAAAAATAATGTGTCCATAAAAGGAAGTTTATAGTTCTACTGAATATTTACTCCCCAAACTAGATCAGGAGCAGTGTGTTTAACATTGTCACCCTTAAAAGTGGACATCATTAGCCCACAATTTAGCTAGAAAAAAGCAACAGCAGTGATTGGAATCTCAAAAGCTGTAAGCACAAAAAATGAGTTGCGAGAATAATGAATATTACACTTAAGAAAAAAAAAGAGTGGGTGGTGAGAGTTCATGATAGCTATGTTTAGTAAATGAAGGATTTGATCTATTTGCCACTGGACATTTCTAAGCAATGAGTTGAGTTAATAAAAAGTCTTTGGGCTCAACACAGGAAGAAGTTTGTAACAATTAACCTGTCCAAAACTTTAATAAATCTCCTCTTCACTAAAAGTATTTAAGCAGAGGTTGAATTACCGCTTGTCAAGAATATTACAAAATGTTGGACTACAGTCTCTGCTTTCTTATCTACAATAGGAAGAATCTGAACTAGACAATAATTTCCTAAAGTTTCCTTTAGTAATATAATTTTGGTCCTATTGATGTTAGTGAGAGATTTCATCTGTGGTCTGAACACTACACTTTCCTACTTCATTCATTCATTCATTCATTCACAAGCCTTAATTAAATGCTGGATATGCACCAGGTACCATGATAAGCACTGGGTATCATAAAAGAATAAGACATGGCTGTTGGCCTTGTATTTTATAATATGATCATATTAAAAGAGCAATGAGAGCTCAAAAGAAGGAGGGGTTTTTAATCAATCATTTTGTTGAACACTTGATTAATGTAAAAAGGTTAGAAAAGCTTTTTAGAGGAGAAGGCATTTGCACCAGACCTTTAATTAATCAATGCATGTTACATGCTTTTTAAAACTTGACATAAACTTGTTTTTTTACCACCAATTAAGACTTAATCCTCCAGGAGCCTTGACACTTAAATTTCTACTATTTTTTTCTCTTTCTAGTATCTTTCGTCTCTTTCTCCCTAAACTGCTTTCCATGTTTATCTGTTTGTCTTTGACAAACCTACTAGATTTGTTTTTTTTCCCCCTCTCCTTTCCTATCACTAACTTCACTAGATCTAAAACCACTCTAGAGGTTTTCAGCAGAGAAGTTAAGGTTATAGACTTTGAGGTTCTATAAGTAGAACTGAATTCAAATCCTTCTTCCATTTACTTGCTGTGTGACTCTGAACATGTTAAACTCTCTAGGTTTCCCACCTGTAAAATGGACATAATAATTAGCCCTTAGAAGCTATTTCTGTAAAAAGCTTACCATAATGCCTGACACATAGTAAGTACTCAATAAATGTCAGCTGATTGTGTTACGTTTAGCTGTTCATACATACCTTCTCTGGCATCCATGCCTGGGTTCTTTCGGCAGACTCTTTGCTGGTTCCCCCATGCCCAAGATGGCGCTCCATTCCCCAGCTCCTAACCCAAGCCATTCCCATCCCATTTCCCATCATAAATATCATGATATACTCATCCTCCTCTTAAAGCTCTCCCACTCCCCTATCAAGTCATTTAGGAAGAAACTCTCTTCTCTATCAGATAAAACAAATTCCACTTCTTGGGTTTCAGGTTTGATTACGACCTGGTCACTCTTTACTTCCCTCCCTCCCCATCGATATCCATCTTCCAAGCCAGCTCCTCACTGTCCCTTTCCTGCACAATATTCATTCCAAATCACAGAATTTTGCTCATATTTCCCTTGCCTGGAAAGTGGTTCCTCCTCCCTCCCACCCCAATTCTGCCTCACAAGATTCTAGCCATGTTTTTAAAGCCTGGTTTAGACATTATCACCTTCTCTAGACTCTCATAGCATTAAACTCGATAATACGTAGTTCGCTAGTTAACTCTCACTTGCTAGTTTCATATATATTAGTTTTATCTTCCCTGAGTTATAAACTCCTTGAGAACGAGAATATTTCTGTATCCCCAGGAAAGTCCTATGCCCAGAGAAAGCATAAATAAATACTTCTTGGCTGACCATTTCCATTTTGAGAACAACAAAATGAAAAAAATTCCTATCCAATCCAATGTTTGACTGAAGAGTAGACTAGTGGAGCCATTGTCCAGGATGACATTCTACAATGTGCATTAAATGATTAGTGGAGTATCAGAGACATTTGTGGAGATGTGACAAAAAGGAAATAATAAATTTATCAGAACTCTTCTAAGGATGAGTATTTTATATGATTGGAAGGAATGCTGATTCAACCCTCCAAAGGGCATCTTCGTTCTCAAGACACGAGAGAGGCTACACTTCCTTCGCAGGCCGCAAAGTCCAGGGAAAAGCCAGGCTACGCTGCTGAGGAAGCCAGAGCAGTCCCCTGTCTTCCCACATGTGCTCAGTGCTCAGCTTCTGCTCTAAAGAAATGTTAATGAATTATTTTACAACTGTCGGTTCACAGGGACATGAAATTTTCAGCCTTCCCTGATTATCCATATGCCACCATCTGTTATTAATCAACTCCAAAGAGAGCATGAAGTGAAGTCACCTCTTGCCTACCCTTGAATCTATCCCCATGTGCGACTTACACAATGTGCCTATCCCAACAACTCACTGAAAAGGGTTCTCGTGTGTTTTTAGAGAGAAACTATTGTAGAGAGAGCAGAGGAGCTGCTGACAGAGAATCCAGGTTGGTGACATGGACTCAAATCCTGTTTACTTGCTCTGCCCTTGAGAGTCTCAATTTTCTCATCTGCCAAATGGGGTGTGTGCTAGCCCCAGCATGTTTGTGAAAGTCCTTTGTAAACCCTAAAGCAACACACACATGTTAATTCTGTTTATAGGCAAAATCAACGGGCATGAATACTCTCTGTGGGTGGCCCTTTAGCTCTACCTAAAAATTCCTTGTTGGAGTGACTGCTTTTGCTCTCTAGAAACAACTCTGAGTTATCATTGGATAATTTCTCTCCAATAAAGTATATTTTATGTGATAATCACATTGGGTTGTTAGAACCATTGTCTATTTTCAACTGTAAAACCTCTAACTAAGAAATAATGGTGGTATACTGACTAGTAGATAACCCTTCTTCATTATGAGTAACATCGGAGAGTATATCTTTCACACATTTTTGCTTTATTCAACAATTTTTTGGTATGAGTGACCTTATTCTTTTAACGTTAGGCAGAATTAATTAAAGACACCATCATTTAATGCTGCAACACATTTTGCTTAAAAAAAATAATGTATCACCCACCAGTTCATTTTTCATGAATACAATTATCCCTTTTTTGCAGTTGTCATTGTTCCATATTCTTTATGAGCCACTATTTTTCAAATATAAATTTTAACCTACTGTGTAAATGTGAACAGCTGTTGAGCTTGTAGTCCAGAAAGGACCATTCACATCTTCCAGCCAAATTTAAGTGTCGTGACTGGAAAAGCTATTACTTTTGAGCTCACCATAGTGAAAAGGCACACTCATCCAAGGAAGAAGGTTTTCCTCTTTGCAGATGTAGGCTTTCTAGGTAAGCCAGCGTCTCATGCCTGGCTGAAATCGTGTAGCAACAAACAAGTTCAGTTATACGGCCCTGAGAATGGTCTGTCCACACCTGCTTTTGTGAGCTTTTCTACCTCCCTCTAGAGGTTTTTCAGTAGAGAAGTTAAGGTTATGGACTTTCAAGTCAAGCAGACGTGAATTCAAATCCTGCTTCCGCTTACTTGCTTTTTGACTTTGAATACGTTAATTAAACTCTCTAGGTTTGTTTTGCCACCTGTAAAATGGGCATAATAATTAACCCATAAAAACTATTTCCATGAAAGCTTACCATGATGCCTGGCACACTGTAAGTACTCAGTCAATGTCATGTATGTTTAGCTTTTCATATGTTCCTTCCCTGACTTCCAGTTTTCTTTCTATAAATGTCATGTTTCCATAAAGCTCTATGCGGACTGCGTAAAGCCTGTGACAAGTGTCCCTTTGAGCACTCATGTCCGTGTTTGGCCATCTCTTCTGAAAATCTAGCGTTGGGCCATAGTCATCTGGGGCACAGGTCATGGTATTTGGGAGGTTTAAAACAAGACAATACTCAAAAGAAATTAGGAAAAGCTCTGCTAGGTATCCAGCCTAAGAGACATCAGATTCTTTAAACACACCAAGGCCTGTCTTTTTCTCCAGTCTCTCAGAGAGTGACCTGACATCTCTTCACAGTCTTTGTTCCCTTGTCCACGCCGCAGGATGTGTGCAGGTTAGGCGTTTTGTTGTTCGTCTTACCCAGTAATGTGAAAGGAAAATGAACAATGTACACTGAGCCTGACTCTTCCCTTCTCTCTATTCCTGTCCTTCTAAAAATCCTTTCCAAACTCTGGGCATCTCTTGCTTCCTGGCCTTTTCTCCTCAATCTCTCAATATTCCTATCAGCGCCATGAATTGCCAGCTATTGTTTCGTAATAATTCTTCAATGTCCTTGCCCTTTATTTTTCTCACCATTATTCTTACCAGACCCTTATCCCTTCCTGGTATATTAAGCAGTTAGTTGTCCTCAACATACTTTCTCTGGCCCTGTGTTATTTCCCTTCAATTCCCTGCAAACTATCAAATCTTTCCAGCTATCAATGTGTAATTTCACCGCTAAAAGTTCCACACAAATAAGCCCTTAAAATATTCCATACGCCTGACTCTATTCTTTAAGACGGAGTACACTAGATGACCGTGGACTTTGGCTTTCAACATTTTTAGCAGCAGAATTTCATTTTACTCTTTCATAGATGGCTCCTGCCCAAAACACATTTCATAAAATAAAAAGTTCTAAGTAGATCAAGGAGAAAATTTTATGAAAACTTTAAACTGAAGGAGTCAAAGGTCAGCTGTGGTCTTATCAAACTAAGCATCCAAATTTATTTGTTGCACTTTATTGAAAAAAATTCTAATTCATACTGATAAGAAGCTGCAAAAGGCATAAATTTTATATTAGCTCTCTTAGCAAGCTCATATTGCTTTCTGAATATAGACAAAATCATGGTAGAAGTTTTATTCCAGGCCTAAACAAAATTAATAAATCGGTGTCACAAGAGAAGAACATACAAGTGATGTCTACCGTATTATAATGTGGCAAATACCACATTTGAGTGTATACTTTCTGCTACAGGTTTTGTTAATAATTAAAATGGGTTTTTAAGATAAAATTCCATTCAGAATGTCTGAAGTGCTTGTAAGTAACCCAAGAGTTTCAATGAACGTGGTTTGTAAAACATTCCTTTAGTAATCACTATTTTCTAACTTCTGGCTCTTTTAAAACTCTGTTAAGCAAGACCTTTACCAACCAACTCCAATGTACCTTTTTAATTTTGTCTCCACGTGAATCCTCTGTCCAAGCCCAGGTGCCTAAACAGAGGGCAAGGTCCTGCCTGTCCTCCCTCCATGCCTCGGAAAACAGCCCAATTCCCACTAACTCCAAAAGGTCTTCCCTAACCACTCCGGTCCACAGGAATCTCCAGCTCAGCTAAATTCCTACAGTGTTCATTGTCAATCGCAATCACTGGACACATAATTCTATGTGCCTGTCGCTGGGCTACACAGATGTTAGGCAGACAAACTCTGAGAAGGAGGGAGAGAATTTTCTCTGTCAACTGTTGAGAAGAAGCGTAAAGGATTAGGTCACTGCAAGTGTGTGGACATTAGGTGTGTTTTAGTGTTAAGAATAAGTGGGACTGGAAGAAGAGAGACGAACACGTGGTTGAATTGGTAGGTTAGATTCTCCCATCCCAGCCCCTCATTGGGACCTAACGAGTCCATTAATGTGCCACGTATTATTAAAGTTCTGATATATTGAAACGTCACTGCTCTATTAAAATAGAATGATTGTTTCATAATAATCTATGAATTACTTTACTCCACAAAAAGGATACTTAAATATTTATTGAAAACACTTAAGAGTTTTTGTGTGATAATTTTACATTTACTTTAAATGTAGATTTTTTTTTTTTTTAAACACAACTTGGAAAAATGTAGATGTTAAGCTTTTTAACTGTCACATAGTATTTTGTGTGCTGACCTAAATTCTCGGCACAGGGCAGGAAGGATACTCCCTTTGGAAATGCCTTCTGTGTGTTTTTCATATAAAAATCACAAATAACTTGGCATAGCAACTCTATGAGACAAGTACTCTTAGGCCCATCGTACAGATATAATTGAGGCTTAAAGATATCTAGTCACTTTTTTCCTAGGTAATAGAATGAATGAAGTATTCAATAGTAAAGTCAGCATTCAAAATCATGGGAACTTTGGAAGTCCTGCATTTGAATCAATGAGTACTTGTTAAAATGCAGATTACTAAGCCCCATTCTGGACTCACAAAAGAATCTCTGGGGATTAAGCCTAGGAGTCTTAGAAGCACTCCAGGACTTTTGGAGGCACTTTAATGTTTGATAACCCCTAATTTAACTGATGATGAGCTTCAAGACATTGCCATGTTCGGAGGATGGTAGAAGTGGATATAACCATCGCTGGACTTGAGGAAGTCAGGGAATTTTGAGGCAAGATGTTTAGGCACCTGCAGCCCAGAGGCTGAGTAGTAAAATGTTCTGAGTTGTTTGAATTTTGTAATTAGAATATCATATACAACCAACCAACTCTGAGTTTCCAATAGAATGTTGCTGTTTTCTCATCTGTAAAATAAAGGAATTACCTTAGATAACTTCCAATTTTTTCCTACACATTCCTTGACTTCATGGTTCCTAGTTTCTTATCCTGATTTCCAACCCCTACTTTGCTAAATATCCAGGAGAAGAGACAAGGACTATGCATTGATGATATTTTCCTATAATATTCAACCTATTCAACAGCTTCCAATAAATGGTTCCATAGGAACAGAATGGTCTCTCTTGCCTCCTTCAGTATTTACCAAATAGAGAAAAGTAAAATGAGAAAAAAAACATTAAAGAGGAGAAAAATGCCTAGCAAACAGAGATTTTACCATCTGCTATATTTCATTTTGGTTCATTTATATTTCTGCTGCTGAGCTCAGAAGTCTTTAGGGAATGTGTATATTTTGGACAAATTTTATAATAAAGACTGTAAATAAATCCTAAATGCTGCTAGACCTGGAAGTAGATCATTAAACTTTTATAGAATCGACATAAGCTTGGGATCTGACAAATCTCATTTTAAATGCTGAATATAGCAGCTTCCCAACAAAGCACAAAGCTGATAGTATGCATCTAATCTCTATTAAGGCCTTACAAACAATACATTTTTAAATCATATTTACATTCATTGTCACTTTTTTTGCAAACAATTTATTACCAGAATTTGGGGTATAGGATTTCAAATTTTGACATAATGCATAAATACAAAGAACATACAAATAACTAAGAGGATTCTCTGAATACAGCCGATGCAATAACTAAACTGAATTCCCAAGAGACACCTAGTATTTTTATCCATGCAAACACCAGCAATCTAACTCCATGGCCGGACGGACACCTACCACACCTCTTCCCTCTCTCCCTTAGGCAAGAAATGTTCATTCTCCTTCTAAGAGATCATCTCTTCCAATAAGTGTGCTATTCTTTGTGTTCTGCCCTCAGTGACATCTCATCCCATGAAAAATGACTTACAGGTTTTTCATCTTTTGAAACCATTATCACTGACCAGCAGCCCCTGTAGAGAGAAGATGGATTGGATTACGATTCCCAATGCTGCTGCAAAACCTTTTACCAAGGAAGCCCAACTCACACTCCTCTTCCTTTCCCCCCACCAACTCTTAAGTCCTCTGGCTGGTAAAACAAAAGCTATGGACCTTGGGTACCACAATCAACTCTGTGTGCAAAACCAAGCCACGCTTCCAAGTTCTGTTGCAACCACTCTGCTTGGGGACTTCCTAGAGATGGTTCCTGCTCTATCCAGGCCTCTTTACTTTGGGGCTGCATCTACCGAAATCGAGCATCTGCTGGGTTGATCTGGGTGGTCTCGTCCAGGAGCACAAAGGTCTGGAGTCAGAAGTGAAGCAGTTAAAGCAGCCGAGGCATGTTTACTAAGCCATTTGAAGTTGATAGCCTGCACGGCCTGGCTTTTTTCTCTATCTTCGTAAACCGCAGTAAATTGATGGAATGACCCGGACTTGATCTTCAGGGCAATATGTCTGATGGCACTGCTGGATTGATAAATTGATTCAAAACTATTACCATGGTGAAAAAGCAATAAGGTCATAAAAATTGCATCAGCTGGCTAAGTAAATCCTGGCATTTCATGACAAGTAATGCAGGAGAATCGCAAGAGGATCTGGGCATGAGGCTGAATGAGTGAGGGAGAAATGACTTTGAAGAGCTCATCATCTCCGATCTATTCTTCCTGCCAGCGATTCATGCCTTCGCATAGTGCCACTTCATTATGGGGAAATAACTGTACACTTCTAGCATATTCCTGGCCTCCCTGGCGGCCCCTGGAGGACCCTTAGCTGGTTAATACCTCATCACGGGCTTCATTGAACACTTTAATCTGCACTTGTGTGATCAATAGAATCCTGGTGTAAATTAAAAGGACAATTTCATGTAATCAAGCCTGTTAATGCTCATTTTGAAAACCATTATTTGTGGAAGGCATTTAGAAGAAAATTACAAAGTGACAGGCTGATGCACTCTGAGATGATTTGAAAGCAGGCCTTTTTTGTGTGACTGTATACCTGCTTGGGGAGCAGGCTGGCAATGAGCATCAGTGAATGCATGGGGGGAAGGGAGGGAAACCGGAGCCAGGGAAGGAGAGAGAAGCAGCCCAGCAGGAATACGTGTGTGCCCTGCCTGCTTGCTTGTCTTCATGCAGGGAAGAAGAAAATGAAATTTTCCAGTGTTCTATTTCTGTGGCAAATTCAATTACTGTGGGGACTTGCTCAAAGCGGTGTAACTTCCAAGAGGCAGAAATTGAAAACCTGGCAGCTAATGAAATGGCAAATGACTAGGAAGTTCAGACAGGGGCCGTCAGTCAGATCAAACACCTGGAGAAAAATAGCAGCTACCCCCAGTGCTTTCCTGAAGCCACTCTCTCAACTGTCCCCTCTTTAGGAGAGAGGAGACCTCCTTCCCGCAACCTTTTACTCGAGCTGGAATAATATGTTAACAGTCACAAGTTTCCACGGGCCTCTCCACCAGCAACACAGAGTGATGGCCCATGAAGCAGGAAATACAAGATAAAACCAACATGTTTTTTTTTTTCCAATTCTGGGATGCATGTTGCATAGGACTACATAATATCCACTTAGACAATTTGCCGTGAACATGTTTTTTAAAAGTCTCTGGGAGCTAAGGCATATACGCATTCGCAGGTATGGAATATGGCAGTATACAGCTTGGAAAGACTTAGAATGCTGAGACCGAGCCTCCACTCCTGGACGTTCTGTCCAATTGGTCTCAAGACTGTATTTTTAAAAACCTCTCCAGGTGATTCTAATGCTCAAGTCCTTTATGAGAAGTACTGAAATCTCTCGTGGGTACGAATACACTCAGTTTTGCCATGGCTACCAGTAAACCACACGTTCAATGGTTTCTTAACATTACTGAACCTGGTATACCAGGGACGTGACCCAGACAGCACTACGTCCCAGCAATACCAGTGATGTGAGATTATGAGATCCAAGAAAACAATGGCTTGTAGGCATGACAGACTGAAATCTAATTGAAAGCACTTACCCAGGGCTGGCCATTGCTGGGGCCTCACTCGTCCAGGCTCAAGAGTATGAAAATTCGACGTTTTGTTCTAGTCTTTCCTCCACGCTCATCAAAACACTCCAACAAGGAAAATCATTTCCATTTGTCATGTGACAAGCATTTCCAGTCAACTCTTATTAAACTGATATTGGTTTATTCAAAATAAGATGCACTTCAGATGGCCATTCTCTGGGCAACTGAATTTCCTATAGCTCTTTATTAAAATTGTCAGATAATCTGAGCTTAGTTTATTCAAAATCTGCTTGCTTTTATTTGATTTTATCAATGCTTGTGTGTCAAATAAGCATTTTGATGTATTTAACCATAAATAATGTTTTTCCTTCTCTCTCCTAAAATGACTAAATGCCATCCTCCCCTCCTCTTCTTGTTCTGACACATTGAGTTGACTTGTTTCTTTCTGATTCTAAAAAGAATCCTGCCCCACCCCTATCCTTACCCAGCACCTTTAAGTAATGCCTAATTGGATCTCTTAGATTTGGGTCACCTTTAACATTTTCTTGCAAAAGCTAACCACACCCATGTAAATTTGGTTACTCTATGACTTATGTTCAACCATTATTTGGGGACTTAATATTACTTTCAAAAGTATTTTTAATGACTTCTAAAAACATCAATCACTGAATGAGAGATTTTTTTCCCCCTTTGTACTGTTTAGAAGTTAGATTCTGAAACTCTGATTTTATAAAATGTTCCATAAGATTTCAATATTCAGGGGAAAAGTATCTTCAAACGCTTTGTTCATCCTAGAAACATCAAGAGACTATTCGCCATTGCAGAGTTACTGGGTCTATTCCTATCCTATATTCCTTTTAGGTTTAATAACTCAAGTAGACTGCTGACATAACATAGAAAATACATATTTATGTCCTGAGGTCTACTTCACTCTCAAACTATCAGAATTTGCAAAAAGTTTCAAACTAGTTAATAAAGAGAATGAATAAAGCTAAATCCATCAATGATACGGCAACTTACTACATAAATCTCTTTTTAAAGTGTTCTTTTTTTTTTTGTTTGATTGAGGTTTTAGATGGAGTTCAGGGGAAAAGAAAGTTTGATTTTTAGAAACCTGTAGTCATAAATATTTTTTAAAAACTGGAGGAGCTAATTGTTTTTATTTATTTATTTCAAAATATTAAGGAGGCACAAATGATTTTGTTACATGAATGAATACCTTGTATAAGGCTTAAGTTGGGGCTTTTAGGGCACCCATCAGCAGAATAGTGCTTATTGTGTACCCTATAGGCAAGTTTTTACCCCTAATCCCATCCCCCCTCCTCTCTTCTTGGTTTCCAATGTCTTTACATTTCTTTGTGCCCATGTGTACCCATCATTTACCTCCCAATTATTATCTGTGAGTACATGTGGTGTTTGTTTTTCCATCCAAGTTGCTGCAAAAGTCATTATATTTCATTCCTTTTTTATGGCTGAGTAGTACTCCATGCTATACATATATACCACATTTTCTTTATCCACTCATGAACTGACAGGCATTTAGGTTGATTCCACAGCTGTGCAATTGTGAATTGTGCTGTGATAAGCATTTGAGTGCAGGTGTCTTCTTGATAAAATGACTTATTTTCTTTTGGGTAGATACCCAGCAGTGGAATTTTGGGATCAAACAGTAAGTCTACATTTCTTTCTTTGAGGAATCTCCATACTTTTTTCTATAGAGGTTGTACTAATCTGCAGTCCCACCAACAGTGTATAAGCATTCCTATCTCTCTGCATCCATGCCAGCATCTATTGTTTTTGGACTTTTTAGTAATGGCCATTCTGACAGGGGTAAGGTGGTATCTCACTGTAGTTTTAATTTGCATTTCCCTGATGATTAAGTGAGGTGGTATCTCACTGTAGTTTTAATTTGCATTTCCCTGATGATTAAGTGAGGTTAAGCATTTCTTTCATGTATTTGTTGACTACTTGTCTATCTTCTTTTGAAAAACTTCTGTTGATGTCTTTTGCCCACCTTTTAATGGGGTTGTTTAATGTTTTTCTTGATGATTTGTTTGAGTTCTTTGTAGATTCTGGTTAACCCTTTATCACATGTATAGTTTGGGAATATTTTCACCCATTCTGTACGTTGTCTGTTTACTCTGTTCATTATTTCCATGGCTGTGCAGAAGCTTTTTAATTTAATTACGTCTCATTTATTTATTTATTTTTGTTGCTGCTGTATTTGTTTTTGTGGTCTTAGTCATAAATTCTTTGTGTAGGCTGGTGTCTAGAAGAGTTTTTCCTACATTTTCTTCTAGAATTTTTATGGTTTCATGCCTTACATTTAAGTCTTTCATCCATCTTGAATTAATTTTTGTATATGGTGAGAGACAGGGGCCCTGTTTCATTCTTCTGCATGTGGGTATCCAGTTTTCTTACAATATTAAATTAAGTAAGCGCTAACTGAAAGAGAAATTGAGATGGCTAAGGATCCAAAATCCTAGTTTCTCAAGGGGGTTTGTACAGAGCACATGCATATCTCACAAGCTTTCTCTTCTAAAGCTGGCCTCAAGCTGTGCTGAGAAATTTTGGTGATGAAAACAATTAAAAGATCTTAAGAATGTGAAACAAAAAGAAATTGTAAGAGTCTAGAATTTCTCCAAATCTAAAGAGAGTGAAGAACTATAGATAATGCCATTTTAAAGAAAATCAGTGGTGCATGGAAAAAATATTACATGTTTGATTCCAATAGCCTGCAATGAAGAGCAGTACCTCCAACACTGGCACCCGACCTCCTGCTCTTCCTAGAGCAGTGTCTGGCACCACGCCCACTGCCACCCGTGCCCAACCTCCTTCTTCATGACTCTCCGAACATAACTTCCTCCAGAACACTGTCCCTGACAAACCCCCTCAAGCCTCCTAGGAGCTCACGTGGCACCCTGTGCTCACCTAGCCTTATACTCCTCCTACTCACTCCAGTCCTGGTTTATTTGCCTCCCCAGATATTATAAACATTGACAGCATGGACTGGCTCTAATTTACAGCCCATGTAGCCCAGCACAGTGCCCGACACAAACAAGGGGCTCAACAAACTTTTGTTGAATGAAGTCTTCCAGAAGTCAGGATATGTACACAGGCCCAAGGTCTATACTTCCTAGGAGTTCTATGAGGGAACATTAAAGATGTAATGACAGAAGACATTACTCCACTTAGATACTTACATTCAATTTAATCTTGATTAATTTAATAATCTATACACACACACATATATTTCTTGTGCATGAGAAGTAAAAAAAAAAAGAGGCCATTATGTAATCAAAGCATCTATTTTTAGTTTTTAAAACATTTATGACAAATTGGAATATGCGCTAATAAACGTTTACTCAGTTTTCACACAGGAAAGCCTAAAAATTAAATCTCTCCTCTCAAGTAGAAGGTCTCACCATTCTTGATAATAGTTACTCAAATTACCCAGGAGGAAATAATACCTTTCAGAGAATAGGTCTGGAAGTGCAAACCCAAAAACCACAGCGTGATTCAAGCCATAGTTTTTTTCTCCCTCTTCTTGTAAGAATCTTACTTAGGCACCAAGCACTACAGTATGGAAGAAAATCAAGGTCCCATTTGGGTTTTTAAAATGTTTCTCTACAATGAGATTAAAATACTATTTCGCATATATCATTATGTCTTAATTCCAGGAGAGTTATGCCACATATTCTTGTTCACTCAGAAAATTCATCAACATAGTTTAAATACTTTGTCAGCATAAAACTGAATCTTTGAAAAAGGTTTTAGGAAATGATTTTTTTAAGCATGAAACGAGGTTTATTGAAGAAAGAAAGATAGGTTTATAGAGCAAGAGCAAGGTATAGGTTTACAGAGTAAGAGCAAGATATGTTCACCACAGAATGACAAATGGGCCCCTTCTCATAAGAAAAAGGCCAGGAAATGATTTTTTTAAATCTTAAAATAAAAAAGTAATACACTACAGATCATGTCCAACTTATAAGCAAATTTTTTCCAAAGATACATTTTTATGTGAATAGTTAGAAATGCAGACTATATTTACCATAAGACATAGGAGTTAGACTAAACTTACTAGTTACTCTTATGCCTAAAATACTATAGAAATTCTCCCACCATATAAAACAATGTTTCTGTTAGAATATGTGTTCAGAACTTTATGACAGTCTTGGCTAACTGATTCAACATTACAAGCCCCTTTCTCTGTCTTCCTTCCAGCTAGTGGCCACCATGCAGCGTGGCTCCAGCCAATTACAAGTAAGCACAAGCTCTGAATGTTCAGAGAACTTTTCTTCCTCATAACAGAGAGAGAAGCAAAAGGCTAGCTTCCTCCCTGCCACTTCTCCCTTCTTGTTTTGGATTCACACATGATGACTGGAGCTATGATAACCTACTTGTGACCAGGAGACAATAAGCACAAAGCCAAAAATACCCACCAAGAGTGGCAGAGCAGAAGGATGGAAAGAGCTGAGGTCCACGATAACACTGGAGAGCAGCCAAATCAACAACTCCAGCAACCAAGTACCTCCAGTCTTCTTGTTAAGTGTGTTAATAAATGACTATATTACAATTATAAGTGCTAGTCAGGTTTTCTGCTACATGCAGCCCAAAGCATTCCTAAGTGAGACAAATACCAACATGGAATTCTAGAAACACATGGTTCCTACTATAGTTGAATTGTGGATTGTTCATTTCCTCTGTCTGCTGAGCAATGGAGGTCAAGATTCCTATTTTCAGAGCCTCTCTTCCCTCTACAGCTTCAAATTACTAGTGGTCTTCGTGTCAGTACAATGGAGCGACAGGGGGAAAGGCAGGCCAAAAGGAGATTTCACACAGGTCCCTGAAGAACTGGAGTAAAAAATTTGAAGGACTAAAGACTTCTGCCAGTATAAAATAGCTGGGGTCCCACACCACCCCAGGGACTCACACAACACCCAGAGGAAGTTTTAACACTGCTTCATTTTTTTTTCCTCTCACTTTGCAAGAAGTAACCTTCTCAATTCTCTACCCTAATTGTGTTTCTCATTTTCTTAACCTACTCCAAAACTGAATCCAGTTTGTTTTTTTCCCCTTGCCTCCCTTGTTCTAAAGAGAGTATACGGCTCTTCTGAAATTTATTAAGAAATATATACTGCTGATACTGAATGAAGCAGATGTGGGGAAATGTTCTCATTTTAATGTAAAATAGTACAAACTTTCTGGAAAGCAATTAGGCAATAGGGACCAAATTCCTTAAAAATATAAATATTGTACCGTTAGAAAATCAAGAATGTCACTCAATGCTGTACACTCTCATAAAATGTTCAATAAACTTTGTAAAAATTTTAGTAATGTAAAATGCTCAGTAACGTAAATATGAAATGTCCTTTTCATCAGTTGTTATGTTTAAAAAATTGGAAACAGACTAAATTTCGATGATATGTGTACAATAGTAATCATGTTTAAGGATTCACAGAATGTTCACTCTCTTATTATGCAAGCTCAGCTCTAAGGTGGTCCCCAAAGATCCAGCCCCCTGGTATTCACATGCTTGCGCAACTGTCTTCCTTTGAGCGTGGGCTGGATTTAGTGAACAGAATGGGACAGAGGCGATGGGATATCACTGCCAAGGTGAGGTTACAAAAAGACTCTACATACTTACCTGACAGGGGAGATACCATGGTCACAAAAAGACTTTGGCTTCTGTCCCCAGTTCTCTTTCTTACTCTCTCATTGGTTCATTTGTTAGCTGTCATGTAGTGAACTGTCCTATGGAGAGGCTCAACTGGCAAGGAAGTGATGTCTTCAACCAATAACCACTAAGGACCTGAGGTCTGCCAACAGCCACGCACGTAGGCTCAAAGTGAATCTTCCTAAAGTGTTAACAGATCCTTGATATGACTGCAGCCCTGGGGGACATCTCAAGACTCTAGGGCTAAGACCCTGAGCTAGAGGTACCCATCTAAGCTGCATCCAAACTCCTGACCCACAGAAATTATGAGATAATAAATGATTGTCCTTTTAAGTCACTAAGTTTTATAGTGATTAGTTATACCGCAGTAGATAACAAATATATTGGTCATTTATAAAATGGGGAAATTGAACGTAAATGTCCAGCAGTGAAAAAATACTTAAATTACCATGCATCAACTCAATGAATATTAGGCAGCCATTAAAAATCATGTTATGAAAATTTTCAATGACAAATGATAATCACACAAACAAGGAGAGCTTGATGTCACCTTAATTAAAGCTAAATAAATACCAGGAAATGCTTTTTTCTTTCCTTTTTTTATGTTTTTGAAGTCTTCTAAAACTAGATATATTATTTTTATAATAAAAGTACCTTCCTTCATTTTTTTTTTAACTTATACTCTTCATTTAAAAAGATGAAAATCTTTATAGAGAGAAATGGTGAGTTTCTCTAAGCATCAGAAAAAAACAGGAGCTGGGACTGACGCTGCAGGTGAGAAAGAAGAGAGCCCTTTGGGAAGGTCGGATGGAGCTATGGCTGAGGACGCTGCTACCCGGTCCACCTCTCAGCCTGTGGAAATCACTTGTGAAGAAGGCAGTGGAAGAAAAGAAGAAAAGATAGCTACCTAATCCAGTCTCCTCCTCCTCCTGTTTCTTAATCTCACTATTCCCAGACCATCCCCCACCTCACATTAGAACTAGATCATGGAAAGATAGAAAGGGTCTAGATGTAAAGAAGGATCAAATGCACCCAATTATCAGATGAAATAGGGAGAGAGGAATGGCACGGGACGTCAAATTGCTCCCCACGTGAGTCCAACGTGCAGCCAAGCTTGACAACCACCATCTTGGCCGTCCCTCACCTGTCCTCACCTGGCCAGAATGAAAGGTAGAGGCAAGTACGTAGGTCATACTTTGGGGTAATCTACTCATGTACACTGCCTATACTACAAGGAAACAGATGGCGAAAAAATGCTTCCCATGTAGTGTAAAATGGTACGACCTTTCTGGAAAGCAATTAGGCCATATGGACCAAAAACCATTAAAAATAGTAATATCATGCTGTTATTAATAGAAATCTAGTTGGATTTTGGTTTGACCGTGCTCTCGCCTCCACCAACTAGCCAAGTGGGATGGCATAGGCTCTGAATCTTAAAAATCCCCAGCTGCATTTCAAAACAGAAAGCCACCTGACACCATTTTTTTTAGCACTGTGCTTTTCTTCTCTCTCATTCAAAATCCTGATGTATATTGAGAGAGTTAGACACTTTTTCTTGTTCCTTTCATTATTTTCCTTTGGTTTGTTTCGCCGTGTTCCCTTAGCAGTGTTTTAACCTTGACTGGATAGCTGCTAAGGGGCTGCCTGGAGTGACACCCAGTGGTGATAATGAGAGGTGACGGTCGCTCTTGCTTCCCAAGGACAGCTAACTCAAAGAGCCCTTCCCATGAATGTCTCCCTCAAAGTTCTTTCAGAACTTTTTTTCACATTTCCTGTAAACAAAACTTTCACTCTCCAAGGTTACCCATTTTTTTAGCATCTAATCCATTTTTTTCTATTTAAGGATTTTCATTAATTAGCTATGGGTCAATCATCTACTCTGTAGAAGCTTCTAGAGAAAACCTGTCATTAGCAAATGGTCAAGATTTTTCTTTAAATAAAATAACAGGGTGGGAGGCATCTTTGACATGAAACAGAAGTCCCAAATGCCTTCTAGATTGTTATGTTCTCAACTCAAACTAGTGGTCGCAGAAGCACCATTATTTATGAACTTGCATAGACAACAGCATAACTACACACCAAGGTGGAACAAAGTGTTAGCTTCACTCACCACCAACAGCTGACGGTGACAGTTATGATTACTTGGTACTTCTGAACATCCTCTGGGAACCTAACCTGTTAATAAACAAAGAAACTAACAGGACCCTAGAGAAAGAGCCAAAGCAAATTACAGCCAAAAAAACAAGCAGTCATAGTTTATATCTCAAGGCCCCCAGTAATACTGTACAAAGTTCTTTCACCATTCTCTCATTTTCAAATGTCTTTCTGGTGACCTTCACTGGGCTTCCTTCTTAGGTGTTAAATCCACATTCAGTTTTCCAAATACTATGTCTTCATAGTGTCTCATCACATTCTTTTGTTTCTGGCCAGTGAGAAAAATAAGTAATGCCAAATTGACCAAAACAAGTTAAATCGTTATCAGAGATGAGGAGGCAGAATGGTTATATTAATAAATGAGAAACTCCATGATCCTCAGCCCTTGAGGGGTAGCTTGCTGTAACGCAAAGGTATTTAAAAAACAGAAGCGATATTATTCAAAACCCCTATATTGAGTATTTCAAAATGGAGGTGCAAGATCAAGTTTTGCCAGATCTCTTGGTTGCATAATATAGCCGTTTTGGCAATGCCACACATTTAGATCAAGGCTTACTGTTGTCTTTTCTGATTAAATTTCTTAACATAGGAGCAGAACCCTGTTGAGCAGAATCAGTCAAGACATCAGCTTGCTCTTGCCAGAACACAGCTTTAATTAAGACTAAACACTCACCTGAGACGGAACACTCCTGAAAGCACAAAGGGTGAGTTGCCCAAACACTGGGGTCACAGTTGGATTGGAATCCCCACCCACCACTTACTGGGCAGCTGATCTTGAGCTGGGTATTTAATCTTCTCAAGCCTCAATCCACATCCATAAAGTGTGGACAATATTAGTTCCACCTCATCCCATCAGGTTGCTGGGAAGACTAAGTGAGCTAATGTATGTAAACTGCCTAGTAACGCACTTCCCATGTAGCAACTGCTCACTAATGTTGGCCACTGTTATTAAAAGAAAATCTAGGCTGGGCACGGTGGCTCTCACCTGTAATCCCAGCACTTTGGGAGGCCAAGGCAGGAGGATCACTTGAGCCCAGCAGTTCAAGGCTGGAGTGAGCTATGATCTTGCCACTGCACTTTACCTTGGGCAACAGAGAAAGACCTTGTCTCAAAAAAAAAAAAAAAAAAAACCAAGCTACTTAAATCTTTAAAGAAATGGATTTGCAAACATCAACATTTTCCACTTAGGAATGAAAATTTTCTCTAGGTATGAGGAAATTCCCTCTAATTTTGTAGCAGAATGAGAATGAGAAAAAAATGCCTGTGATCACCAAATTATTTTCTCTCCACCTTTAGGGAAAGAGTTACAGCTGGAAATGTGGTAGTTTTGACCTCGTCCTGAAAACACATTCTATGAACAAGCTGTAAGGAGAAGTGTGTGCAGGCAGAGAATGTCCCACTCATCAATGTCTATATCAGGGTCTCTTATCAATGAGAACCGAAAGTCACAAGATTCCATTAGCCCAGAGCTATCAAGGTATTGATGAGGCTGTGGGAAGACTTGTCTTTTATTGTAAGCTGCCTAGACACGCTCTCCTGATGGGGAAAGGGGCCTGCAGTGTTCTCTGCATGCTTAAGTGTTGTTAGAAAAACAAGGGG